>WWPM01022294.1:0-15745 GCA_023279145.1 Glomeris maerens
GAGTTCCCCCGGCATTGAAATATGTTTACCGACTAAAATTAGTATATGAATATGATTGATTTTAATTAATAACCATATTTTGTGTAGATGTACATATGTAAATTATGTGCTGCATATCTCGTTCGAGGCACAAATTGGTGATGATAATATTATGCGTGTGCAGTGATCATACAGTAGTTTAACGTCGGACGAATATTCATGTGCATAGACACAGCATTTCATTAAATCACAATTGAGTGGCTCCTGTGGTAAATGAATATTTATGGAATTCATTAAATATCCGAATGGATACTTCTTATCCAGGTATAGGTATTATATTCACGAAGATAAGTATTGGAAACAAAATTTCGTATACGTATGTATAATAACATGAATGACATGATTAAGACACTCATATTATTAATCAGCAAAATAATATCCGAAAATTGTTCACATTCGAGAAATCGGGGCAAGTGGAGAGGTCACAGATACATTAAATCCGCAGTCTATGCTGCCGTTTTAATGTTAATGAAGATATATGTAGTATACGAAGCATGCTAGAGCTGCGGTGATATCAAAATTCTGTGAATACTGTAAACGTATACCATGAACGTAGACAAAGCTACATATTGACATTAGCTAGAATAAATATAGATTTAATATAATTGCTATTTTAGTACCATTCAAAAATGAATGCATGTGCACTGTCACGCATTTTGAAGATATCTATACCATGACATAACCTCACTAATAGAAACGATGCATTTGCGGCTCCCAAAAAATATATGCAAAATTCGCAGTTGGAGCATTGTACATTAGAGTCGGATTTTATATTCTTCTGGGCTTACGTTTCGCTTTAGCTGAAGTTAATGCTGCTCATACTCCCATTTCCCGACCATCTTTCAACAACCAATTGGTTCACATGTATCGTGCATGGTGGTCGCCATTTGTGCTGTTTGCATGCTATGCAGTTGGTTGCATATTAAAGTGGTTGTTAACAGGGAGATGAGGGGGTCGGATTTCGGCAACAAACGGAATTTGCCTAAAACACAACTTTGCAATGCTGGTATATATATTTTTGGGAGGTGCCAATAGATTCCTAGACATTAGTGTGTTATATTAGGGTCGGTTCAAAATGTGTGAAAGTTCGCCTTTAAGTGGTGATCTAAAGTAACGTCAGCTATATGGGCAGGGAAGGGTTTCATTTATTAATTGGCTGTACAGTGCATATCGCAATGAGCTCGCCCACAGTTTCTGAGAGCATCGACATAAGTGCAAGCCTTGTGGCCATGACTGCACAAACTTTGCTGGTCGTAATAAAGATGTTAAAGCAACATATATATCATTTGAGCTGGATTTGCATTTATGCTAGTTACTCTGCAAATTCTCCAATGCCCACGCACCTTTATTTATTCAGTGTGTTGAATTAATTAAACGGCGCGTATATTTTAACCGTGATGGATCGATTTGGGGTGTTTTAGTTGCCGCCTACTTCGAAGCAGACTACGTTAATTACACGGTGGAGAAGGACACCCAAGCGGTGCTTAGATGCAATGCCCGTGGGGACCAGCCGATCCGGGTGTCCTGGACACGTAACAAGGAGAGGATCTACGTGACCACAGAACGCAGGTTAGATGCATATCCGAACACTACTTTTGGCACCTTGCAGGCAAGCCCCTTCATCCATCACACTGCTTTTAGACTAACGAGTTGTGTCTCGCAGGCTGACGTTGAAGGAGCATTCTTCGGAGGAAGGACTCGTTTCCGAATTGGTCATCCAGAATGTGGAAACATCAGATGCCGCCCTCTACGGATGTGTTGCCACCAACCCTTTCGGCCATGACGAAGCCACCATAGAGGTAATTGTGCAAGGTAAAACACAGATACCTTTACCATTGTTGTCGTACTGTATGCGTGTTCGTCTTGTCTGTTGTTTTTGTACAATCTAAACAAAAATATTGGTGTTAAAAAGGTGTAACGTGCCACAAATTGAGTCCCTTTTCAAACAAACCCCTTCTGAACAGTAATCATTTTGCATAATGCTGTGGTGTTCATGTGGAACATTCCTGTATTTCTTGGAGTGTAATGCAGGCCAAAAGTAACTCCATACTTGTTTTTCATGCTTGCTCTAGAATATCTGGTCTTACTCATGGTGCACCTTTCCAAAATTACACTGTATATGTGTAGCAGTTATGCACATTGCAGTTATGTGGCATGCATGTTGTAAATATGCAATTTGAAGTTTATTGGGCAAATGCATTGCATAGACATGCTATAGCTAGGGGTAGTAGGCTACCTTAATCAACTTAAGTCAATCATAGTATTCAAAAGGGTTACATAATGGACAAAACTGCCAAAGGTAACACAAACTATAATCAAACTACTGTAATGTCCCATAGTCAACATTGTACACAATAACTCTGTGAAAGAGAGACTGCAAAATCAATATACAAAAAATAAATCGAGGCTTTAATTTCCTTTTGCCATATAGTATCTCGCATGCGCAACCACCCAATATAATGTACCACTAGCTAACAAAAAAATAATGTATTTCCCTTTTATTTAGTCTTTCTTTTTAGTTATTCGTTTGTTTTATGTGAATGTTTTACTTGTTACGTTCCACCTGTATATAAAATCTGTACTGCATAGAAATTATGGCTTGCAACCAAGCCAAAACACAATGTCATTACATTTGAATATACGCGTACTTTTCTTTTAGCTGATGGTACTTTATATACGAAAAATGCTTAGGTCAACTATACAGACTACATCATAAATTATGTGCTGTAACAGCAGGTCCTTTGGTGAATTTTCCGCCTGATGAATGAAACCAGTTTTAGGAGTTTCTTTTACAAACGTTAGATGAACAATAAATAGCAGTAGCTAGAAGAGTTTTTCGTTTCTTCTTTCATAGAACCAAGCTACTTTTGGGCCACGAGGTACGTGGCAAATTTTATCGTTTCTGAGTTTCCCGGAGCGGAGTGATATGAATTGCCTAAGAGGGGTTATATTATATTACATATATACGTATATAACGTCAACCGGCACGGGTACAACCATTTGGGTTTTTATTCGTGGCTCGACGTTATAAAAAGGAATTGGCTTTGTGGGAGAAGAGGGGTTAGTTGAGGATTGAAGCGGAATTTCGTTGTATACGTACGCCGCGCTGTGTACGGAATTCGCTGCATGCTATGAGCCTCATTTTAACAATGCAGGTTTACTATGACGGCAGATCGAGCTTTATAGTGTCATCAGGAATCCATAAAGAATGCGACCGAAAAGTACACAGTGGCTCTTTTTTATGGCATCGGTCACCGTAACCGTAAAAGCGTTGCCCTTCGCAGCCCGGACAAGAAGCCGTGGCACCGAAGCTTCAGCCGTATTCTACGCAACTGATTATCTGATAGGTTCTTCCCTATAGCCGCGTGCAACAATAAATACATGATAATGGATTAGCGCTCTGAATGATGCACCACATCCTTGTACTTTTACAATCGATAATGTTGCGGAACCTCCCGCGTTGGCCCGTTGCTCGCAACACTCTTGGGAGTTTTGGGTGGATATTGCCCCGGGGTTTACAGCATCTCCACCTCCACCTTGCTTTGTGTGATAGATATTAAAGACGAACGATTTCTAAGAGACGATTATACGAAACGTTAACTTCACGCCATTTTTGCAGAGCTTCCAGGACCTCCCGGCAACCTTAAGGTGACAGAAGTGAGCAGCAGACATATGAAACTCTCCTGGGTTCCTGGAAAGACTGGCAATAGCATCATCTCCAAGTACATCGTTAAATACCGGACCATGCCAGGTTGGTACACAATGATTCTTGGTATTGTACAACATCCCTTGCACGTACCAGCCACCCCCCCCCCCCCACTTGATTATTCCCAGTTAGTGATATGATGGATTTGTTTGTTGTTCGCAGATGGTTCTTGGACGAATTCAAGCGTAGAAGGAGTAGATATGGCAGCAGTTGTTGACCATCTTGTCCCAGGGGTTTCTTACAGGTTTTATGTGATTGCTGTAAACATTGTTGGAGCTAGTCCTCCCAGTGAGTCTGTGGATGTCACCTGCACTGAAGAGAGTACGTCCCACGGCTTGTCAGGTCTCATGTGGTGGTCCAAATGAATTAGTTTTCTTATGGCTAGCAGCCATTGGTTCAGTGTTTGTGTACAAGGATGCACTCTGAGGGAAAAGTTTGCCTATCTTGCAAATAAAAATGTTGCTTTAAGGCTGGAATCAGTGATTCGAACTGCCATCCGGGAACAAACAAGCAATTAAAGTTCTGTTTATTTCCAATATAGAAGACCGACATTAATAATTCGTTTATTTGTTTTGGCATTCTCAAAAGAGAGATGCTCCTGTCTATATATACATGTGGGTTGCAATAAGGGAGTAATCTAATTGAATTTCGTAGACGCATTTTGTAATTCAGTGCAGCGTTTTTTTTAATTTTTTCAATATTTCCTTAAAACACTGAATTTGGAGATCGTTAATTTGGATCACAAGTTGATTCCAAAAAGGCACCAAATAGTTTTATTATGAAATTTGATCATGAAATTCGTACAGATGTTAAAAAATTTACAACAAGAAAATCAATATTTCCATATAAATTCGGTCTGAAACGTGGGGAAAATATTTATTTCTGTACTTATTTTGATGTCAATTTCGCGCATTGAAATATTATGCCCATCTTTTCCAATAACCCTGTGGAAAAATTTTAACACGATTAATACTATAGGTGAGTCATGAGTACAATGAGTTAATACATAATCAAATAGTAATGATAACAAGTATGCGAAAAATTGGAAATAAAAAACCTTGGCAACTAGTAACGAGTACAATTGATAATCTCCTGTAAAAATGTTATAAATTTATTATTAGATTGTTCTACATTGTCACCTTCAATTGAAATGTATACATGTATTATTAAGCACTTTACAGAGTAACATTTAGATCCTAGCTATTTCCTTTGAGCCACCATTATTTAAATGTAGTGAAGCTGGCATCACGAACTTTTGTTATTGAATTCTCTTGTGTCGTTTTAACATGTAAAATAGTTCCTGGAGGAGCACCACTTGCAGTGGAAGCAAAAGCGGTAGGAGCGGATGCTATAAAAGTCACCTGGAAGGTGAGTGAATGCTGATGTTGTGTGTTACACCAAGTGCGGGAGTGTGTAATTGAGTTTGCCTGTAGTCTCCCAAAAGGGAATTGTGGAATGGCGAGATATTGGGATATTACGTTGGCTACAAGATCTACGATAACCCAGAGCCTTATGTGTACAAGACAGTTCGAGTGGCAACCAACTTCAAGGAGGAACTCTACTTGACTAGTTTAAGGAAGTTCACGAAATACAGCGTAGTTGTACAAGCATTCAATCGCATGGGAAGTGGACCAGACTCGGATGAAGTGATAGCGTACACTCTTGAGGATGGTCAGAATGCTGCGTCTATTCGCTGCCATCATTATCTTCAAACTTCCCTTTAAAATTGCTCAACATTTGGTTTATCAGTTCCTGGGGCTCCTCCTCAAAACATTCAGTGTACCACACTAACATCGCAGAGTGTCCATGTCTCCTGGAATCCACCTCCTCCGGCAACCCAGAATGGACTCATAAGAGGCTACAAAGTTCATTTTGGAGGAGTGGATATTACTGACGGTTGGTAAAATAATTGTATTATAGATTGTTATTTTAGAAGATGAAAGTTAATTATATAGTACCTGATCACGATAGTTTCAGTTAATGCAATTATCAAATAAGCCCTACATACGCTTTTGACTCGAAATTGAAAGTTGTAATTTTCTATACCCTTGTGGTAATCAATCACATTAGAGTATCTGCTTTGGAGGCTTTTCAGAGTTTTTCTCTCTTCTCTCAGGCCTCGCATGTAGAACTTGTTGGTTTATTCACTTGACTTGATAATATACCTACATGCATTTATCAATGAATTAGAGATTTGTAAGAAGAATGTTTTGAAAACCTCTAGATTTATTTTATGATGACAGGATGTGAATTAAGAAATGTTTAATGTTTTGAGTAGCATGTCAGAAATATATTAAAAGGCAATAATTAAAAATGATCCGGGGAATGTGGTTTGGGAGTTGTACAGATTATTATTTTTCAATTTACGTACCCTAAAAGCTCAACTTGAGGCAGGGATAAACTTGAGACGCAATTATACCTGTATCTCGCTGGCCATGTACAATATGTGCATATAACCATGGCTGCATACTTAGGGTTGTGATTATAGCTATATCAATACTGTATATTGGTCAATGCTAAATTAAATGTACACATAGGATTAGGATTATATGTCTCAAGTTTCTTCCCTCTATCAATTTAAGAGCTTTTACTGCATGTACTGTAAATGAAATAAAACTTTGAATCCACTTAGAATCTGAAGGCTTGAAACTAGAATCTGTTTCAACAACAAAAACAACTCTTCATGGTCTACATAAGTACACCAACTACAGTATCCAAATTCTCGCTTTCACAAGGGTGGGAGAAGGGTTGCTCAGTAAGCCCATACATTGTCGCACCAACGAAGATGGTATGTATAAAATTCTATTAGCGCCCTTTGAAAAATATCATGATATTAAAGCTATAGTGCTACCTTGGTGCTGTTGAATGGTGCATGTGCTTGCGCAACAATCTAATTACTCCGCAAGTATGGCTGATGGAAGAAACGCTTGAAATCTGTTTAGTGCCAGGTCCCCCGGCAGATATAAAAGCACTGGTGATGTCTTCCGATGCCATCATAGTAACTTGGAAGCCTCCTGTGCACCCTAATGGCATCATTCTGAAATTCACTCTGTACATGCGGCTCGCCGAGACAGGAGACCACGTGAGAACCTAGCCAACTTGTCAAAGTTTCCTCTCTCACTTCTCTCAGTTTTAAAACATGGTAACTGTGTTTTATCCAGCACGTGGCAAAGCATATCCTTTCTTCAGATCCAAACTTGACGTTTGAAGCAAGGGGTTTGAAAGAAAATCAACGTTACGAGTTCTGGGTGACAGCTTCGACGGTGATTGGGGAAGGAGAAAGCACCAAAGTTGTCACGCAGACCCCTAAAACACGAGGTGGGATTGCATTGGGGAATTGAGAGGGTAATAAATGACAAGGAAAGGCAATCGATCATCATCGAACTATTATACAAATAAATCTATTTTCATTTACGCCACTTGGAAAAAACCATGGGTAGTCCTTAAAGTTTTCTGCAAGGTTTATACTTTATTTAAGTCCATCAATACATAATTTCAATCAATTGTGCTGTATGAAAGGTAAAATTGTTCTGATCTTCAGTTTGCTTATAACATTGGAAATTAAAGTAATCATCGTTACAAGGACAAATAGAGAATCTACTTACTATGGTGATGAAAATAAAAAATGCGACAATAGCCGTATTTACTCGCCTTTCAATATAAATTACGAGTAACTTTTGAACATGATCGACCTCGCCTGTTATTTGAACAGGTTTCAGAAATCCATTATACCTCGAAATTGAAGGAATATTGTAGTGTGCGAGATACCTGGCAATTCTAATATACTGTATTATTACACGCGAAGGCCCTTCGAAAACGAAAATAGATTTCCAAGTTATAGAGATCTCAACGTGATGTTGGCCTAGATTTTTTTGTCTTTCTTGGGTCAAAAATCCGCAGTCCATCGAATGGTGTTAACATACCTTTCGTTAAATCAATAGTCCCAATTTTATTCAGATGACTAGTTCTTTTTGAATGGCGGGTTATGTGGACGGCTTTTTGAAAAAGCCAGACTAAATCGAAGTAGTGCTGCATAAGCGGCTTATCGAATTTAAATATTAAAGAAGAGTTTTCTTGGAAGTGTGGCATTTGGAATGCTGTGAATTGGTGCATATGTTACTGGACAATGACGGACACAGCTTTAAAAAAGTACATATGGGCTTTCTGGATTTACTAAATAAGTTATAAGTGGATCATGACTTACTTTGTTATTTATCCTAGCTCACATGTGTTGATTGCATGGACTTCTTATTTTCTTACTGCAGTGCCTTCCCGCATATCGTCTTTTTCTGATCGGGTGATACTCCCTTACAAGGAGAGCGTTCGTCTTCCATGTCGTATTGTAGGAATCCCAACGCCACGTCGAGAATGGAAACTCAAGTTAGTTACACTGATTTCCGACATTTATACCCCTTCTTTTGTTCTAGTTTTTAAATTCACTTGTCCTGACTGCAGTGAAATGCTAACTGTTTGGTGATACTGCAGGAAAACAAAAACTCTTCTGCCCGTGAATAGTAGTGATTATTCTACATATTTCAAACTATATTTTTGGCAATGGTCTGATCATTAAGATAACAAGAGGATGTTTCTTTCTACGTTATGTTAAGTCTGTTTCAACGTACATTAAAAAAAACATTAGAATTGTAATTATTTTAGGAAAAACATATGAATTGGAGTTCAGAGTTTGGAATTTAGAGTTCGGAATGGGGGACTGGCAAGATAGGTTTTGGTTTTAAATGCACTGAAATGCTATAAATCATTTTACTATTTACTGACGCAACTCCTTCGCGTTGTATAACGTTAGTAAGAATTGTCTTCCATCTCCAGAAGATCATTAGCAATCTACCCCAACATTTATAACCTAATTCGGGTACCTGTTCAAACTGACATATTACAGTGGGATTAAAGTAGAAGATGGCGACGAACGTCTTCGAACGGGTCAAGATGGTGCTCTAATAATGCAAAATTTACAAAGCGCTGACAGTGGCAATTATTCGTGCCACGTCACCAATGCTTATGGCAAAGATGATATCGTTTATTCACTTGTGGTTAAAGGTGACTGTCTGTTACTTTAATCATCATATGAACTATGACATTCTAGATGTAACCTAATGAGAGAACTCATTATATCAGCTCCTCCAATATCACCATCTCTTGATGTTGTGAAGACCACCAGCTCTTCCATTATGTTGTCGTGGAAGGCTGCAGAAGATGGTGGAAGTCGTGTCATGGGTAAAAGCTGATAATTGAATGGAGTATCCTGTAGGTATACTGTTGCAACATTAAGCTTTGTTCTTGATTAGGGTACTTTCTGAGTTACAAAAGGGATTTTGGTGAATGGGAGGAAGTGCAAGTTAAAGCGGACCAACAGGCCCATTCCTTAGGAAATCTGCACTGTGGAAGTCGTTATCAGCTATATTTGACTGCTTATAACCGTATGGGCAGTGGCCAACCGAGTCCCATTGTTGCCGTTAATACGGAAGGATCAGGCATGTGGTGGTTATTGTCATATACAAATACATTATTATTATAAACTTATATTTGAAATAAATATATATTTATTTCACAGTGTTGAATAAATCAAATACTTGTTAAAAGTTTATGAAAACAACTTAAACATTTTCTCAACAAAATAAATGTTATAAACCTTTGATAATATATTATGTAATTGTATATAATGGGATTATAAGTAAATTTCAGGTTTATTTTTAGCTCCCTTAGTTGCAACACAAAGTGATGTTTTGGAGCCTAATAGCACTCATGTACTCCTACGGTTGGACCGTTGGCCTGATGGTGGATGCCAGGTCCTTTACTTCGTTGTGCAATATCGTCCTCGGCATAGGCCTCAGTGGACTCTGGTGTCCAACAACATTCAGTCCACACAGCCAGATTTCATTATTACCGACTTGCACCCAGCAAGTTGGTACAGTCTTCAAATAACTGCACACAACGATGCTGGCTCTACAGTGGCAGAATTCGACTTTAAAACTTTGAACAATCATCCATCAGGGGGTGGTGAGCATTAAGTATCTGAATACAGTGAAAAGATACATTGCAGTGTTTTTCATGTTGCTCTTTATTCCTCTTGCTCATGCTAGGAGCCTATAACCCAGATTCCCAATGGGTTAGCCATAGCGATGTGGAACCCATATTTTGGCAGCTAAATATTTTAGTGCCCCTGACAGCTTCTGTGACAGTCATTGTAATAGCTGTGGCAGCTGTCTGTTTGCTGGCCAGGAAGAGAAAGTACAGGGGTTACCAACATGGAGGTGATGACAGCGTTCTTGTCCCCGGTTGGCGCTCTGTCATTTAATGTATAGCGTTGAAGACGCGTTTGTTTGCGGGTAGAAAATAATTTGAATTACGTCGACTCAGCCAAGAAAGCTGGTCTCGGTGAAAAGGACACCCTCAATAACATGCCAGAGAATCCAGGGGCTCCGTTGCAGTACGCCACATTGCAGTCGGCGAAGACCGAAGAAGGTGGATCCGCAAATGCCGACACAAAATCCACCAAATCGACCAAGAGCAGTAATTCAAAAAGTGGGTAATGATTTAACTGTTTAGATTTCACCCTAATTTGTTTGAGGCCCTAAAACTCAAATTGTTTGTCAGATCACGCAGAAGAATTGTATCCCGGTGCAACATTCAGTTTGCCGAACTTGCATAATGGGGATCCAACATTTTTGGATACATTACGGATGAGGACATTTTACAAAAAAGATAATGCCAAAAGCAGCATGGCTTCGGTGAGATTTAGTAGAAGTGTAGGGTTCATTACACTAGATTTAGAAGAAAGTGTAATAATTGCTGAATGGGTTCATACAAGGTAGTGGATGATGGTTACGCTGAAACAAAGAAGAGGAACTCTTCTACTAGCTCCAATCAAGATAATCCAAAGATTTCTGGTAGATTGTTTTAATTGTTATGCATGCACGATGTTGGTTGTAGAGTTATTAACCCTAACATATGTCAAAGCCAGTTAGCCATTTATGTGAGAATTTTTACTCATTTTGAATCTGCTGTAAAAACAAACAATTGCAAAACTATATATTTTAAGACTAATTTGATGACAACGCATCAGTTCCTTACAACTAAATCTTTTTGTCAATGTAATGTCATTAATATGCCTATAAGAACTGTAAATTTTAACAATGATATTTTTAGGGGAACTGATTGTCTTGCGGTGGATTCAATTTGTTATATTTGCCAAATTTCTAAAATGACATTCAAGCATTTTAACATTTTGTAAATGTTATCAACATATAAGGTGCGTTCAAAAAAGTTCGATAAATGGTCCCATAGTTAAATGACCGCGCTGGTTTGGATGTTGAGCTCAAGCGTATGGAGAGATATTTCAACAATTGCCCTTTAACGTCGAATTCACTACAGTTAAGCGGAAGTGCGCACTATGACCAATTTAACGCAGTCAGTGTGAGAAGGCGTGTCACTGCAAAATGGAGCAAAGTGAACATCAAATTTCGCTTCAAATTTGAAAAACGGCGACGAAGACACGTGAAATGCTAGTGAAAGTGTACAGTGTAGATGCAGTGAGTAAAAAGTATGGGTTTCAGTAAAGTTCTGGCTCCTCAAAGAAGTTTCCGACATTGCGGAGAGCGAACGTGTGACAACGGTGCTTTGAGTGATACCGAAAGAAGCGTTTATTGACAGTTTGCAGTATCTGTACTGCCTATGTCAACAGTATGTTGTAGCTAATAGCAAGTACTTTTAATTTCAGTAAAGGTATTTTACTTGTACCTCTTGTTTCCTCTATATTATGAGCTAGACCAACTACCGAACTTTTTGAACGCACCTTGTACAGTCGATGATCATAGCTGTCTCCCTTGTATTTGTATTTTTTTGCCCGACTTCCGGTTGACCGATTCTGTTTATTTTTTGCCAAAAGTTAGGATGTTCAGAAGGTTTGTAAAATTGCAATCATTTCAATTTTTCGCCCACACAGAATTTGGCATAGCGAAATGATTCGATATTTTCGCCTTTGGAATGCAGATTAACGTTCCAAATTTCAATTCAAAATTTCAAATCGGGCAAATTAATTTTTCATTAATACCATATTTTGACAGTTTTTTTTTACTGTAATAAGTGAAAAAATTTCCTTACTTTTTTTCCTGTCAATAATTTCTCAAGCCGGTACTGACCCCATTGAAATTTTTGAGCTATCCCAACTCATTGCGGAGCAGCTTTAAAAATTTTTGTTAGGTAGATATTTTGATACCTATGAGGGTTAATTACTTACTTAAAATGCAATATTTTCATATTCAGCTTAAACTAACATCTGCCGATAGCTTTAAGTTTGTGCATTTGAATCTGCCTGTCTAAATTAAAATTATCAATTGCGTAATACATTTTCACTGGCGGCATGTGTATGTATATTTAGAGCGATTGGCAACTACGGCAGGGACGACTTCAGTAATGATGGGTTCCAGCCCAACATCCAGATCCACCGGATCTGACAACTCGTACCACTCCCCAAGGTGTTCTTCAAGGAAGAGCAAGGATTATGCGACTCTGCCATTGCATCATCAGAGAGACTGCTCCATGGCCAATACGACAGTGATTGGTCCAGGGCCCATGAATGGCAATACGGTCAATTCAAATGCAGTGCCACCAAATTCGTTAGCATCCTCCACCAGTTCAGCGCCATCTCGCTCTCCGTATGACTCTGGACTCAGGTCTATGTCATCTTCAGCAGCTGCATCTGCGTCCTCTGGTTCTAGTGCCAACAATGCGTCAGTTGGAAGGACACAGATGCCAATAACCGGAGTAGCAGGGAGGAATTTTGAACGCATTTATGACCACCGATATAAAAAATCATTGGGTACATCCAACTCTGATCCACCTCCTCCACCTGCCCCAGCTGCTTCAGCAATGACGGGCCATGAGAAACAACATCTTGAAAGAGATCGAGGTATGAAAACATACTTGGCTCGCAATATGTTCCCACGTTTTCTATCGCTAAGATTTGATGAGTGGGAAATGGATGCGGATTCAGATTTTGATCATACTAATAGAAATACTTGGTGCCTGTAATAATAATTTACATTCTTAGAAAGTGTATATATTTATTGTTTTTTCAAACGTTGTCTTTGTCTTATTATTATTATATCCCCATGCTTACCATTGTAATTTTGTCATGAAATGCCGCTTTTGCACTTTGTTGATCCGAATAGACTTGCTGTACCATGCAGACTCGAGCTCATCCAATGAAAGTTTGCCACCACATGAAGAAAGGCGTTCTCGGAGACCGATGAGGAGACGATATAGCCACATGGCTCGTCATCCATTTTCCACAAACGACTTCCTTGTCGATGACAGGTTAATAAAGGATTTCTTACTTTACATTCAGTAATTTTATCTAAATTATACCATTTTAGATTTGTCTTTTACTTTCCAGGTGGTCGATGGGAACAGTGGGAATGGACGTAAGTTCTTCATCGCTGAACGTGAATGCTCCTTTACCCCTTTCTGATAGCCAAGAGTTCTCTGCTGCAGAATGCGATCGAGACATTATCCTCCAATACCGGAGAGGTTGAAATTTCATTTGAAATTATATCAGCTTTCATCCAGCAATATTTGATATAACTGTTTGCTTAGTGTTTACATGCCTGCAATTAATCATCACTTTCAGAGCAACGATTTAGCCAGTGGAGTAATCTACGACTAGATCATGAGGATGATGGTGAAGATGATGAAGAGGATGACGAAGATGAGGAAGATGATGACGGTTTGTTTCTCAGCATGGCATTTCACAGGTACTACTTAAATGTATTCTATAAAACTAATAACGTTTTATTTACACATGTTCTACGAATTGTGGCCACAACTCTGGGCTTTCTGACCTGGCCAGGACATGGTTTATGCCATCCGCCCATGCGGTTTTACTCATTTGCATTCATATATTTTACCACAGATATCTCTAATCTGATTTTATAAACGAGTTCAGGACGCTATGGCCCTACATTTTTCACATTTCAACTGCACCGCTATAAGGTCGTCGACGGTGTCATTTGTTTGCTTACTGATTCTTTTCAACGTTATTTATAACTAATATGAGCAGAATTTCTGGACACCCTATTCTATAATAAGTGCCTTAGAAACATATCCCGTAGAAAAAGAGCGTAGAGAATCGAGTTGCTGATTGTATGAGTTTTCTGTTCCACCGCCAAGCTTTAGTAATTAGCAAATTTAAATAAGATGATGTGAAATGTGTTGATCTTTAAATGATGTCATTTACATCTGAGTGTAATCATAAATTTCTCAGAACTTGAATCTTAATTTAATGTTGCAATTAATGGGTGGGTGGGAATGATGATCGAAACTCACATTGTAAAATCTGAGGAGAGGAAATATACTTTCTTCCACTTTTTCCAGGTATCATTTCAAGATACGACAGTACGCTGGTCGTTACGTGGATGACAGTATCATCCAAGTGTGACATTCAGCGACTGAAGCGAATCCTCGTTCCGCATATCGAGTTTTCTTCGAAGACCAAGGAAGACTCGAGAACAGATCAATAGACGAAACTATACTCCACAAGTCATCCAACGACAAAGCAATTTCCAGGGATTATTTCCAAATGGAAGTGCAGTGTCGAGTTGGCCGACTTCTATGGTTCTAGTATGGACACGCATCAAAGTCGCGCATTGCCACCATGGACAATGCTAGTGCATTCGTTTGGCCCCATGAATTTGAAACGAGAAACCATGGTGCAAGAAACATTCGATGAACTGGAACAAATCGTCAAACCCAGCTTCGAAAGTAGAAGTAGGGGATTTTTCTACCCATGCTGGGGACACACGTAAACGGCCCATCATTTTGGAAAAAAAAAGAATGGTTTCCAAATGCAGATGTCAAGACGAGTATATTATGTGCGATGTGATAGAAAGGGAAAGGTGAGAGTTTGTCAAGCACAGCGATGGTTAAAGGTATGTTTTCGCGCTCGGTCAAACATATCAACGAGGAATTAGCGATGGCCGTCAGCGCTGAAGATCTGTTTATAGATTGTGATACTATGTCAATAAGTGCAGTCTGCAAATAAATGAACCCGGTGAGGAGAATTATGGTGTAGGAGATTAATAAATGAGGAGTGTTGTAATTTCGTATTCATGGATGTCATTTATTATCGCTGCATCAACATCACCAGAATATCAGTAGCTATGAATGGTGGTTGGCAATCATGTGTCTATAATTGCCAATACATATAGTTTTCGTGGATATGAAATACATTGTATTATGCTCATAATGAATGAATGCTAAACAATGAGATGTAGATCTGTACAGATTTATATCTCATTGTTCTGAACCACTATTGATATCTCTGAATATAGATATCACAAAGAGATGACATGCAACATCGCATTCGATCGCTTTCTCGAATTGAAAAAAGCGAGATAAATTCTGCTCAAGTTTTATTAATTTAATTAAGGTTTCATGCGCGGCGAAAATTGCAACTTTAATCACAGTACTCAGGACCTTTGTGCTGGCTGTGACGTCAAAAGCTTTGATCAGCGGTCCCAATTTAATTTTCACATGTGGGCATGTCGCGTAACTTGTGACATCACAGCTAGCTCAAAGTTCAAGAGCATTGCGACGACTGCAGAATTTGAATCATAGCAGCGTCTGTCCTCTGAAAGTTCCAGTAGCTGTCTTGGTCATATAGCCATTTGCCACTGTAAGTAAAGGATTCTACTAAATACAAGTGTTATCATACGGTTACACCAAACGAATTGCGGCTTTAAACAGGCAAAGAAATCCTCGACTTGCTTCACCCCAAATGTTTTCTGAGTCATCCGATACATTTTCTTTGTTCTACTTAACACAAGTTCTTTTAGCAATATTCTTTTATTGCAGATTTGCTATGTTTTATGACAAAAAAGAATTGCTATACCAACTCTATATTTTACTCGCAAGCGTATTTATCAAGATTTTTTTCACACGCCCAATTTCAAATTAATAACGGAGTGGGAGAGTTATTATACACTT
>WWPM01022297.1:0-14434 GCA_023279145.1 Glomeris maerens
GCGGGCTGTTTTTGTCGCGGGCTGTTATTGTCGCGGGCTGTTTTTGTCGGGGCTGTTGTTGTCGCGGGCTTTTTTGTTCAGGGGCTGTTGTGACCTTGAGCTGTTGTGGTCACAGGCTGTTTTGTCCGGGCTTTTTCGTCGCGGGCTGTTTCGTCCGGGCTCTTGTGACATGGAACCGAAAAAACAGTGGGTACAGTATAACTGCAACTGTTAGGTCACAAAATTCCAATGGAAATCGTCTTATAACATGTGGCATATGCTCGATTCCAATCCACCATCTGCCATCTTGAATCCTAACCTGCAGTTTTAAATGTTAAACTGTGGGAATAAATAATGGACATACAATGGTGGTCATATAAATAAAACACTTTGAAAAGGTATTAATTTTTTTAATATTATATACACATATTTTATCAACACAATTATGCCAATTTTTTATTTGCATGTAGACTTCCTAACACTAATGTATTTCAATAGTTGCAACTCAAAAACTTTTAATATTTTCACTTTATTTACAAAAAAATGCAGAATATTGTGTCCTATTTATATGACCACCGCTATAGCCACAATGAGACACTAAACAGACATGCAATCCATCATTTGGCTTCGGTTCCTTCAACTTATTGCTCTTCTGTCAGGAAATTGCAATGCAAGTGATTGATTATCATAATTTCCACTAGCTATATACAGCTTTCAAAGAGAACATTACCCGTATTGGCAAGATTGTAAGTTCGTATTTGGCACCTTTTAAACAGTATACAGTATTAGTAACATGAGTGTGCGAAGTTTGGATGGAAACATGACAATCAACGATAATACCTATGCAGACATGAAATCATAGAAATGCGGATTAAACTTTCAAGTGTTAAAGGTGAACTATACAGCGCATGAAGTACTCGTTATGACAGGACAATGAACACATTTCCATAATATGACCTGTTTTGCACATTAGCTGGAAAAAAATTCACAATATGTTTGTCCACTCCAGTAAAAATGATGTCAAAGACGAGACAGCAAATATTTTCTGCAGAAACATAAATATCAATCATTTTCCAAGACAGCAAATGAACTAAATTTAATACATTGGAATTTTGCAAAACAATTAAATGAACAAAAGGAAAAGCAAAGGAAGAATGTTCAAATGATTGAAATAATGAAATCAAAAGATAAATCACGATGAAATCCCTGCAATCAGAAATGACTACGTAATTAAATATTTTCATTACACTAAATGGATAATATCCCAAAATAGCGGTCAGCTTTATTGGAACGCCACCTCTTACTTTTGAATCTTGAACATGTCTGTTTTTTATTTTATTTTCATAAAAGAAGGATCAGCTTCAAGAATCCTTTTTGCGAAGTTGCACTTACAAAACAATGGGATTGAATAAAACCCTTAGGGATTTGACGTTATTCTCTTTCCCCTAATCCCATGATTAGAGGAGAAGCTCAGTTTACTAGTTTGAGTAAAAAGTGTACAAGACACCTCAGGTTGCCCTAAAAAGGGACATTTTGTGAATGCAACCATTAAAAGGAATCGGATGCATTTTATCTTACTAATGGATTTTCAAATATTGATTGCAGAAAAATTGAAAATACATTTGTTTCCACAATGTCCTTGGAAAGGTGCCACGAAATAAAAATCACAAATTTCTTTCAAAGAGATATTCATGAAATGGTGTAGGATTTGGAGTAAATTAATCAAAGGTGGCAGAATAAATCAAAAGATTTATTATTCGTGAATTGAAAGACGTCTAATTCTTTGCTCCTTCTTTTGCAAGTTAATGATCGGCTAAATTATCCTCTAATTTGCAAATGAAAATGCTTTCGCCATTTCATTGCATAACTGATCCTCAATATTACACAATTCGTTTCAATAGTGCCACTATTTCGAATCCTGTGACTTGAGATTAAGAACACATGTCAATTACAACCGATGTCGACACCACAATGAAATTCACCAGTTTGGACATAACAGTGATAGAAATTCATAGAAACCTCATTTGCAAAAAAACAAAACAAAAAATTATATTTGGAACACTGAATTAGGTTTCCTTATCATGAGAATTGCTTACTTCCATAAACATTGTATTTGCGCAGTCCAAAACAATGACGATATGAGACATCTGTGATACTGTTTTAGTCAACCCATAAATATTACGATTGAAAAATGACAAATGAATAAATGATTGAATATACATAGTACCTGAAAACTAATGGGAAAATTAACTTCAACAAATACCAGATTGGTCCCAACATATATTTAAGTACTTCCGGAATTCTGAACCCCCTGTATGTAGTAGCCTAATCATATGTAAAATTATAGTATACTACTATAGTTCCAGATTCCAACTGCCTTCACTCAGATTACTTGCATAGTTCTGCAAAACCATGTTTTAAAAACTCGTTATTGGATATATACGTATGCCAATCTGTATCATTTACAATATATTGATTGAGCTTCCTAAAACTTCTACAATAACGTGGATTCATCATAGGATAACCTCACTTAAATTGTACAAGAAATTCATCATTTATCATACACTCATTATATACGCTAATGTCTGAGTGTTTCAGCAAGAGTTGTTGGAAGCCGAATTGAAATTCAATACAAATCTGAGCCCTTCTTCAGGTATTCTACGGCTCCAAGTCTACTTTCTGTACTAGAAACAGTCTACCTGTATATGTTCAGCGCAGTGGTTAACTATCGCATAGGTAACATTTCCAATTAAAGTGCTGTCAACATATTGCACAAATGTCATTTGCATTTCATAGAAAGTCAGTCAAGAATCTACCCTAAAACATGCAAAAATCGATTATTTTTAGAGGCTCTGTAGAAATTCAATCAGGTAATAAAACAGTGGCTTTAATAATGTAACAAGACTTGCTATTTTGAATTAAGTACAGGGTGGCCCATAACCTTTTGCGAGGGGTCTAGAGCAACACTGGTAAAAGTCTGCTCCTCCTGCGATACACCGTTGGAAAGAGCATTAAAAAACGGAATCGATTGAGCTATAAAACTTCGGATTTTGTCAAAAACAAAGGGCCATCGATCGGATTATGTGCGTCGCATTCAGAATTGCTCGCGACGTTTATTAACCGAAAATGGATCGCGGACCAGGTGGAATCCAGAATGTTAGATGAAGGGTGCTCTGTCATTATTCAGTGAAAACGTTAAAGAAAACGTTTTGAAATACTGTATCTCAAAAATCAAAGTGAACTTTTTTGAAGATTTGTTGTTTTTATACCCATCTTGTTTGGGCGCCGTTCGTAGGCTCAGTGTCGTTGAAATGTGTCACTAAATTCGGTTTCGACTGATATATCTCACGAAGCGGTAGCTTTTACACAGTTTGCTGTGACTCCACTCACAAAAGGTTACGGGCCACCCTGTATAAGCTGCAGAGCATAGACGGTAGAACCGCATTAAACTTATACAGGTTGTCAATTTTATGGCGCACCTGCATTGGTGCGTCAAAAAATGGACACCCTGTAGATCAGGTACTGTAACTGCGACCAAGATTGCCAGGAGGGAAAAGGTTGAAACTGTTGTTCAGGACAGTGGAACTAAATGATTAGTAGGATTTGGCAAGTGTGTTGTTCTTATATTTTCTGGGAAACTATAAATGAAAGTTGGAATTGGGAAAATGTGTCGGCAGTATTTGTTAAAAAAGAACGGCATCATTGGAGATTCCCAACAAGTAAAAGTTCACATATATCTGCGACAAACAGTAATTGCTCAAATCCACTAGTTAGAGAAATTATGAGAAAAATGTTTGAGATCTATTGGATTATTGACTGGCTTACTATCACAAATTGCCTTCAAATGTAGAAGATTATAATACGTACAGCAGTTCAAGCAAGAAACAACTTGCTTATAACAATTGAATATGTTTGGCTACTGAATGAAATTCAGTGATTACCTGCAATTATGTTTGGGTTATGAATGATCTTGATGCTACCCCAAATCATGAAGAGTATCTTAGACATAACATGTTTGAATATCAGAAATGTTCTGATTACTATAATGGTAGCTTATAATAAATACCTATATAACTTTCACTGCAAAATTCTCAACTGAATACGATGAATTAAAAAACTCTGTGACTTCTAAAGGGCAGCATCTCAAAATGGAACTGAAGCTTCATTATTGTTAACTGCACATTACAGTAACTACAATACAAAAAAATCACCCGTATCAAAATTTGCATGACACTGGCTGGGTCAATGTACACTTGTTTGAAAAGAGTTCATCTGAAAAAACGGTTTGGTATCAATTCACCTTCCTGAGTGGCCAAGCAAAGAAACTTCAACTGGAACAGACCCACGTCTTTTAACGTCCACAGTACCTGTACCAGAAGAAACTGCCAGGAGAGGCCAAAGACCTCCAGGATCTAGAAATGCCGCATCAAAGGACCACGCTTGCCGTACAAGCACGGCACGTCCCAACGAAGAAGGAGAATTTCCTCTTCGGTGGTTTCCATTGGAGTTATTCGCTCTTGGGAAGATCACATCATCCGAAGACCCAGGAAGATCAATGGGCATGGAGAATCGCCTGCAAGTGGGCACCTGGTGCAGTCTGTCTTCCAATGCCTTTGGGACCGCGGGCTCGATAGGAAGCGAAGCCCTTCGTGGCGTACCCTGGCAAACATGTTGATCCCCGAGTGTCGAATCTGAATCCGGAAGGAAAAGTAACGTTTCTTTTCTTGTGTCTCAGACTCTCACAGACCGATTGAGCCGCAGAGCCGTGCCTGGTCCTCGTACCGGCCCTATATCCAATCGACCGTGTGATTTGACGCGTACGCATGAAAACAATACGAGGTTTATGTACTAGTTAACACATGCATTTTTATTGGTGAAGTAGTAGAACATTTCAAATGGAATATAGTATGAAAAAAAGATCACCATGTGCTTTGAAAATAAGGGAAAATAATAGGAATTTGAAATCAGAAAAAAACTATTAAAGTTTCAAAAAAATGCAATATACAAGGACAAATAAATAATTATCCACAATGCATTTGTGCTTCTGTCTCACTTGAAAGCACTGCCATTTTTGTGCACATTGCTAAGAAATGTTTTCTTTTTTGTCCGTGTTCCTAATGTTGAAGTTTTCATGTCAATTGAAAATTTAAGCATGGATGCCGCATGTTGCGCTCTGCATTAGCGCCAAAGGTCATTTCAGTGTTGCATATTTAGTGGTTAAAAGTGTAGCAGGGAACAAAATCTCCTGGAGACATTGAGAAAAATACGAGAAAATGTTTTGACACGATGCCATGCCTGTGAATGGATTATGGCTCGGAAACTTGGTCTCCGAACGCTCTTCTTCTTCTTCTTTGATGCAAATGCATAATGAAACAGCTATGGTTAATGTCTCAGAAATGGCAACATAACTGACATGGAAACTTCAAACTTGATAAAGCAGATAGTCATATGAGAGAAACCTTTCCTAGCAATGCATGAAAAAATGGCAGCGCAGCCAACAGAAACACGACTGGATTGCAGAGAAGTATTGACTCGTCCTCATATTAATCAGAACTTATGAAATCTAAAAAGAGAAAATGGAATATAAATTACTATAATATTCACAAGAATCCATAGAAGGTAACTAACTACATGTTTCTTCCGAGTTGGATAAATAACACATTTTATATTTTGTTGATGAAAACTCGTTAAATCCTTAAATTATTTCAGATTTTCCTCGTAATAGTAACCCATATAATTAGTCACACATAAGGCTTCTAAGGATATAAATAGCTAAGTTATTACAAGTTAAACTTATCACATTGCCCAAGCCAATGCACACGATTGGCAAATACACGGCCTATATTCGTACTAAATTTTCTAGTCGTCCTCCCTGATGTCTTGAAAGTTACAGGTTAATATGGTGTCCCAGCTAAGTGTTCCGTATTTTAAAATACCATAACTTTGGTGTTAAATGACAAAATTGTTGGAAACTTTGCAACAAAATAAAATAAATTTCAGAATTTTACTGTGTAAAGTTTTGAAAACAATATATGTATATTCACTTTACATTCCACAAAGCACTGTAAAGTGCTACGCATAAAACACGCACGAAAAGGTGCATGTTTTATTAAAAATCACTTGTCTGGTTGTGGTGCAAAATTTAAACGTATATCAAACTTGTAAACATTATTTTACATAAATTTGTAACGGATTTGTGATATCATGAGGTATTTCACCCTGTAAATAGTTCAAACTGCATCATATTATGACTGGATGAAAAGCTACATTATGTATGGTCTCACATTAAAATTTATAATTAGGTATACATTATATGAATATAATTTCGTCAGATAAAAGATATGTTGTAGTAAAAATTGCAATAAATTTGGTCAAATGATGCCTAAGACATAGTATTTTAAAATATGGAATACTTAGCTGGGACACTGTATATTCATTTCTCACCCAATATTTATCAATATAATGATGGCGATAAATAGATTACTGTATCATATTTAAATATAAATAAATTACCCTGGCTTTTTATATTATTTACTCTAGACAATCACACACCCAGCATCAGTTAAATATTGGCCATAGAATTTGTTTTTAAATCCCTTGACATACCATTATCCAATCACTATTGAAATTCTCCTCTTTGTCATTTTCAGGCTGCCCAGTTTCCCATGCACAGTTACAACGTTGACGTCATTAAGCAAACGCAAAGAGAGATTTAAAAAGACAATGCAATGCACCCAATTCCGATTATAACATTATGGCCAAGTGGCAGTTTTCTATACAACTGGATTGCAAAGGTGCAACTTAAAATACCATTTGGTAAGAATAAACGAAAAACAGTTTGATCAGAAATGGAGGAACGGTACGAGGACTGGAATTAATGACCAACACATGTACCCAGAGCCTCGCTTAGCCCGAGATCAACAGGCAAAGAATCCCTTCTTCTCATGTCGGCTCCACAGCCACCGGCCCCAACTCGCAAATCCAGACCACATATCTCTCCTTTGAGCATCCCAACTGGGGCAGAGCATCGCCGATGAGACAACCTGTTCAGTGCCTGCAATGCAACCAAATTCTTAGAAATAAACACGTCACCATCAATTTTCACAACAAACAAATTTTTTCGAAGGATGACTAGAATTTATCACCAGGCCTACTACCAAACCCATTGGAAAACCTTGAAAACTCAATGAGGTTTCTCTGAGTCAAAGCAAATTTTCCAGGCTAGTTCGAACATTTACTATGAAAATACGAGATAAGATTTTACTCTTTGTAATTAAAAAAAGTAAGATACAAATACGGTATCTATGTAGGTACTAAATGTAATATTGCAAAAAATTGTGGCAGTAACAACATGAGCATTCATATAATACTAAGTACTGTTGTTTTTATCTTCAAAGACATTTCGGAAAGTGTTTCAGATTCAGACTCGTTTGAACCTAGCAATCAAGATCTGATGCTGTGTGCAGATTCGACTGGATTACAGAAAAAGAAATCCTCATAATGGAGGTCACACAAATTATTGAGAAACAGTGATTTCATTGATTTTCTTCAAATTCCCCTAGTTTCAAGAATGCTACTTTTAATGAAATTCCGATATATGCATTTGAAATATTATTAAATTCCCTCTGTGATCTAGATTATTCCTGTTGGTAGCAATCCTGTAATTCTAGATTATGAGTAGATTGGGGTAGGGCACTCTCTAGGCCAACAATGTGCAACTCAAAAAATTTCCAATTGAGAACATTAGGTGTTGTCACATTTGCATCTATTGTGAACTACTTCCAAGAGGTAAGCCGTTATGTGCATGAGCTCATACTTACAATGATCTCCCTCAAATTGAGGCTAATTTATGAAAGACTTTTGTCCAAAACTGCAAATTACATTTTTCTACTATTCAGCGGTTCTTCTTCAATACGCTTATAAGACAGGGCAGCAAATTGGACACTGAGTTGGTGTAAATAAATACACAGTGCAATGAAAACTCGTATAAAAACACACCTGAGATCTGCCTTTAGCGTAAATCCCTGACACAGACTTGTTGCTTTTGAGCATGAGAAAAGCCATCACTGCTGGATCAGCGTTTTCTTTCTCATCTTCTTCCTCTGCTTCAACTTCATCCTGGTCTACACTGCAATAATAACTATCCCTGGCTACCCCTATATCTAAAGCAACGCTGGCCCTCCTATGTCTTTCGCCACCTTCAATATTGTTCTGCGGCTTGACATTAAGGTTCCACTGCGGACTACGCTGAGCAAGTTCCGCATCACTGTCTGTCGATTCAGGAGTACCACAACCATTTTTGCATTGTTTCGTTTGGCTATCACCTGCAGACTCTTGTTGCTGTTCTACTTCCTCGGATGACTTGACCGTCTCGCTGACGGCAACTTGCCGTTGGAGACGCGGTGAATATCCAGCCGGTGGGTACGTAAATTGCTTGAAAAGGGAACGTTTAGTGACATCGGATAGACTTTGCGATTCTGATGATGAGAACATGAGAGACAGTCGTGCTGGATCACCACCCAGGGCAGTGATGCGAGTATCTCTTTGAAGGTTGCCAGCCGATGCTGCCATCGGCAAAATAGCCTCAGTACGCACTGCAGTGTAAGGCAGCATTCTGGGAACACTCAAAGGGACACTGTGTCTTCTACGGTTCAGATGATCTGCTCGGCTTACAGTAACCATCCTTTCAGCAGCCTTTCGTTGTGCTTCTTCTTCTTTCCTGTCTTCTTCGTCTTCGTTGTCTTCTTTGGACACAGCACTAGATCTCACAGAGTTACTGATCATGACAGACTTTGCTAATTCCAAGTCTTCATCACTCACCAGTTTCTCCCATTTGCACTACAGAAAAAAAACAATTTCACCATAATTCATTTGTTAGCCAATCTTATATTCACACACACACAAAAACAACGCGAAAGTTTGCATAAAGGGATCCAAGCTCCTAAAACTTTCGCGTATATCAAATTACTAAATTGATTTCAGTCCAACCTCCTTGCATGGAATTTCTCTCAATTACATTTCCTTACAATGGTAATAAACTCCAACTGTTTTCTATTTCAGTTCAATCTTGCATGAATTCCTGACTAAACAAACTGAAAAGCTTCACTAGCAGATTAAAATACAGAAATACTACCCTAATGCCAAATTTTTAATGAGACAAGTTGATGAATGAAGTGAACTACATTGTACTAAAATCCAGACAAAAACATATCTGGATGGACACAAGATTAATACCAAGGAAGGATTATCATTATTAATATTCTCAGTTCACATTGAAAAAATAATTGCAATTGATATGCAAACATATAGGACCTAGACAGAGGTAAATAAATAGTGCTGCAAAAACCATCACAGTAGATGTTCTGACTAAGTTTATTCCCCAAGGCCCATTGATATAGTGCAGCTACAATTCCAGGGACCAGCAATCTCTACTGTAGGGCCATGCCGTCTCATATTTTCCACTATCTATGGCTCATTTATGACCTGACAGCTTCCTTCATATGTCAGCCAGTTTACTTTGTTTTCATATCTTCTGCCCAAAAAATTCCTGAACAATTCAAAGTTTAGGGGAAAATCCTGAGCTTCTTTCAAACTCTTTTCCAGATTTCCCATCCGCAAATGGCCTTCAGTCCTCACACTTGCAAAACTCAGCCCGATTTGGATGGGAAGAATTTTTGTAGTCGAGTATTATCGTCCATCAAATCGGATTGAAATTTGACGGGTGTGGCAAGTGTGAGTTCCCAGTGGAATACATTATTTTAAGATTGATAAATGTGCTACAATGTCGATCCTACCATTGTTTTGCAAATACTCTGAAATGTAACAGAAAGAAAATAAATTTAAACGGTTAGTAAAACAGACTAACCTTGCCTATAATCTTGCTGAAACTTTCAGAAGCATTTAAATATTTAAATAAAAGTGCTGATATTTTTGTTAACAGGTGCAAATATTTTCACTACCCATCAGAAGAGCTAGTTTTATCCTCTTTATGATTAAAACAAAAAACAGAAAATTACATTTTTGCCAGTTCAAAACACAAATATTATGTACCTAAATTTAAAATGCTCATAACAATGAATGCTTTTATAGAACAATGTTAAGGTTATAAATTTAATAAGCATCACAGATTCAGGGTAGTTACCTATACAAAATACAAAGCAGTGTTAGGGCAACCATAAATGGGTATGTACAGCTACAGAAAATTGAGGAAAGGGATGCTTAATGTCATTCAACATTTATATATTGCTATCCCTGATGTTCTGAGTGCAGAAACTTGACATACTGGAACCAATTACATTATACTATTCAATTACGGCTCACATTCCCTAATAAGACCTAAGTGAATATGGCAACTCCTGACTGATAATTTCGCCTAGGTCCTTCACTGACAGCATGGTTTGAATTCACAATACTATAGACTAGGTAGCCTATCTATACCAAAGCATTGCAAGTCAGCAAAGCAAACTGATACACGCTCATCACTTTCCAGGCAAATCTAGACATTAGCTACCATCTTGATAATATATAGATGGCATGGATGATTTGTTAATGTCAGAATATAAACTACAAATATGAAGGAAACCACAATTTCACTTGTAACAACTACCAGCAAACTTTCACAAACAGTTCATTTCACAACGCGCAGCTTCATGCAATTTTATAGGCTAGCTTTAACATGATACCGAGAATTATATTGCTGAAATAAGCATACCAATAACCAGACAGTTAAATTTGCAATTTGTTTTAACTATGCATATCATGGAGATTCATTTCAAATATTCATACCCTGCTAAATATAAGTGTAATTTGACAAATTATGCAATTTTGGCAACAGGGGAGACCGAGGCGAGTTGCTGCACGGGGCGGGTTGATGCAGTGCCAATTACTCAATAGCGGAGAAAGCAAATATTACGGGGCTTTCACTATTAGATTAGCATTCAATGTTACTACAATCTCTGGGGCTTTCGTTGCTTTGTGGCTATTTTTTGTTAAAATAGAATGAAATATCACTTTTTGGGTTTGTTAAGTAATTTTCATCTTACTCATATTGTGCTCTATAACTCACAGACTTATAAGTATCACGAAATCGTTTTTTCATCTGTTAAATACAGGTATATTGGTGGTTAACAGCTGTGTGTCAAGTTTTTCTCTAGGTGACCTTGATAAGCAGGAAATGTGGAATCTTTCATTGAGCACAAAATGGGGCGGGTTGATGCACGCACTGTAAGGCGAGTTGATGCGCGGTGCATCAACTCGCTCCAGCATAACTATTTGAAAAATAAAAAATCAACTCCGAAAATGAATAATAAATAAATAAATGAAAAATAATATAATAAGAAAAATGTAATAATAATATAATAATAAATATATCTATATAAATAATAATATAATAATAAATACATCTATACAGGGTGTTTCTTTTATGATGCAACAATGGACAACAAGATTTGCCCAGTTTGCAATTTTCCCAACATGGCCCCGCACGCGCAAATGAACAAATTATCGTTAGAAATGGGGGAAAAAATATTATTGGATTTTATTGCCCACGTAATAATGGCATGCGAGTGGCCTTCATCTCACGAGTGGAAGTGATGAACGCTGTTTTCTTGAGATGAAACAACATGGAAAGAAATTTCTGTAGCCTAAATGAATCCCAATGTTATACTAGTTCGTGTTCAAAGTGACCGCCGTTATTCGCCAAACAGTGGTACAGCCAGCCTGCAGAAGCTGCTCGGACATTTGTAAGTGTCAGGTGCAATTCGGCGACATTCGGCAATTATGCGGTAATGTAATTCATCAATAGAAACGCAACGGTGCCATGTTGGGAATACTGCAAACTGGGCAAATCTCGTTGTCCATTGTTGCGTCATAAAAGAAACACCCTGTATAAATAACAATAAACAATAGTAACAACGTTCATAATGTTGTTTTTGTTTGTTTGTTTGTCCCCCCCCAGAACAATGAGGAACTACAAGTGTACGTAAAACAAATAGAGGGAGAATTAATCAAGAAATTTGTATTCCCCTGCAATTTATTGCATTTCAAGCCTTGTAACTGAGTGCATCAACTCACCCCGTGTTGTGCATCAACTCGCCCCAAGGACGGGGCGAGTTGATGCAGATTTGATGACAGTAAAAAATTTTTTGTAGCTTACCTAAAACTTTCAAAATTCAAACACATATATGAAAATGACCTAAAAGTTATGTACTGTTAAAGGCAATAAATAGCGATATCCTACATTTTGACCAAATTCTTCAATTTGGAAAAATAAAAAAATGCATCAACTCGCCCCGGTCTCCCCTACATTTGTTTACATTTTTTTTAGGCATATTCTGTTTGGTATAAAATGCCCAAAATATTCAGACATGAAATTTTGATGTAATTATATCATAAAATCAAAATGTCATATCAGTTTATTCCCCTCTAACAAGTAACTTATTACCCTATATGAAGTAAATTTAAATTTCCTCGCTCAATTGTTTTTTGTAGCCATTCAAATGATCGGTAATAATGATTAATTGTGTTACCCATTTCAATGGGCAGAATGATCATTCATTATCATTAGAAATCTCCATTCTGAGGCAGCATAGGCAAGGTGGTACACCTCTTGAGACAAAGACAGTTTCCTTGTCACAATCGGCAAATAACATTTCCATAATCTGGTATATACTGTATCTATTAGCATATATAAAATACACTGTCCATACTAGGACCATATAGGTCAAGTTAATTCATCTGCCCCAATTGGAATTTTGCCATCTGGAAGCATAATACCTAACTATTTGGCCGTCATAGAGAAGCACATGGCAAAGTTCTTTATATTTACAGCTTTGAATGTCTGTATGCCAATTTGAGGTTTTTTAAGAATCTGTCGGGAATTATTTAAACCTATTACTGAAAACGAACTCTCATAAGTAGATTAAAACGGCATGATGAGCATTAACTTAACATCACAAACAAATTCGTGCACACATTAAATACATATTTTGATGCAAATTAAAGATTCATTAGTGTAGGAAACAAAACGATATAAATACAGCAAAAAAATGTTTTTATTACCTGATTTTTCCTGAGATATTGCAAAAGAGAATTTGATAATGGTGTCTGCAAAAAGTTATTCCACTCCTCAAAAAGTGGGGCAACCACAAAACGAAAGAATCCTGTAATACGAAGAAAGCATATTAAATCCCTTAGCTTCACAGATATAGGATGCGATAAAACAATCCCATAAAAGTAATTATAGTACATACCTGCTTGGATTTTAGCAATGGTAGTGCATTTTCGATCACAAAAGGCAGTTACAGGCATATTTAGCTGCTTTTCAAAGTCGCCTACAAATTCAAAACTAGTATTAAAAGCAGGATTATGATTGGAAATGTGGTCTTGTAAAGAACGCGCCTTGTCGGAAGAATTCTTCACATATTCGCAGACTCCACTTGTTGCTGATTGCCCACGGTCTACATGGATTACAGATGTCGGCACACTTCAATGCGATCTGCAAAATAAGTAAGTCAGCAATCCTGTTGTAGGTTGTAATAAATCATGAACATGAAGAATTACTCACTTGCAACACAAAATGACGATAGTTTTCCATCTGCAGATCCAATGTATGAGACTCCATGTAATTCTGGAAGAATTTGTTGTGCGTGACTATACACAGCTCTCAAGTTTGGAAATAAAATTGGCAAAAATAGAAACTAATCTTACTCTGAATCGAGCGAGGAATTCTTGCTGCCGAGTTATGTCAGTTGCTAAAATGAGCGAGCGGATTTGAAATCCAATATCCTCCCTATGTTAAAGCAAGAAAATAATTGTTCAATTCATTTTAATTAGGACTATGCACATGCATGGAAACAACAAATAATCTTATCCATGAGATATACAGGGTGTTCCCAAAATACTTGGACAAACTTGCAGAGTGTATTCCCAGCATAAAAACTAGACATAAAGTTCCTATGAACCCATGTTCCCAAACGCTTATTTTTTTAATGGCACCTACATAAAATGAGGCATCCATAATTCATGCTCCCCACATCCTTCCATGGGACATGGGACATGGGCTTATAGGAACTTTATGTCTAGTTTTTTATGCAGGAAATACACCCGCAAGTTTGTCCAAGTATTTCCGGAACACCATGTATAGGTATAGGCTATATTTTTAAATATCGTTTCAATTCATATTGTTTTCAATTTAGGTACAAAATTAAGCTTAAGAACTACAAACCCATAATAATCAGCTTGAATTTACACATCAATGTTTGGAAATCCTAATTAATGCTCAATTATAAGAAATTTAAATAATGTAGATATTCAAATGCAACAAATGACCCCAGGTAACAATTTAAGGTTGTAAGGAAAATTGAACTTCAATTCTTTTTTAATTTAAGTGAAATACATATTTTCTATATCGATATAATATTCAATTTTGATATTAAATATTCAGTTTAATCTATTA
>WWPM01022300.1:0-12048 GCA_023279145.1 Glomeris maerens
GTTCTTGGATTCAATATCTTAATAATGCCTAAAAGATATTCTACCTCTATACTGACAAATGTTGCCATGCCATCCATTCCTTTGGCATCCTTCACATCTTCCACAATTATTACTAAGGCATTTTCGAAGGGTTACCAGTTGTTTGCAAGTCATCCGGATCTGAGTTTGAAGACAAGAAAGTATAATAACAGCTATAAATTACAACGTACACACATGCAGCATTTCAAATTACTCAATATTTGTTGTTCAAACTCATTGACAGCTGGCAGTCAGCAATAACAGTGAATTATATGTATATGCACGATATGCATCTTGATATTATAAAGGGCTGAGATAATGAGTCAGTGCTGTTGGAATTGGCATATTTAACTGATCAGCTAATTAACTGAGCCAGTTCAAAACCCTCGCAACTCTGCAATCTCACTCACAAACAAGCAGGTTCCAGAATGTCTATCTTCCGGAACCTCAACTAATGTAAGTTAAAAAAAACTAACTCTGTGAAACACAGCAAAAGTCTTTTTAGATAAAAATTACCAATCCTTTGCTCCCTGCATGGAATCACTCTGCTGGCCCTGTGTCTTAAGATACTCATATGGCGTTATAATGTGAGATATGACGCCAGTCGCATCATATATGAAATGAAAACGTTTCGAAAAACTGAAATCTTAGATAATGTGAGGTGTACGTCACTCTAAGACCACACCGACAAAACTGGGGAAACGGGACATCTCCCGGTCGACTGGACGTGATTCACAAACGGAGTCGACACCCAGACCTCGTGGGGGTTATTCATACAAGGTTTTCGGGGCCAGGACTTGAGGTTCAGAGGAACAAGTTCGATTACTTGATGTGAGGGAGGGAGCTATGTCCAGTAGCCTGCCTGGAATAACTTGGCTGGGAACTCACCCTCAGTAAATTTTAATTAAGGGCTGTTTAAAAAAGTAGTAGAGTGAAGAGATCATGCAGCGCCGGTTGAAGTAAGGAAAAACCGGTCCAGATCAGGTGACGTCCAGGAACTGGAGAAGGGTCTAAACTTGTGGACACGTACATTTGCGCATTTCCTGAGTTGCAGAAATTTCTGATACAGTGCTGGGCAGGGATACAGATCCACTGTGGGTAGGAAAATCATGGAGTGCAGTTACAAAAAAAAATATTCACAACTGCTTTGCACATTCAGGATTTAAAGGAACTGGATGTGGGCGTGATATCGTTGATTGAAATTTTTTAGGAGCAGCAAATGTGCTGCATTTTGGTTGTGAAATGGCAACACATTGACGTCGATTACGACTGCTGCCATAATAATAATTGCAGTCATGATTCAATATAGGATATTCTCCGGAAAGCTTAGAGACAACTTGAAAAAGTTTGGAAAAAGATGCGGAAGAGCTAGCTAGGACATTGCGTGGTGAAGAAACACGTTTATCACAACATGCAGACAATATTTTTGGTGCGAACTGACTGTGTTCATCTTATGGAGCTTTTTCTGTTTTTTTTTTTACAATGAAACAACATTTTACGCGAGCATCTAACTGTGCTACAGCTAGGTGGTGTTGTGTCGCAACTATATTTTGTAATCCTGTTATTCTTTTATTGTCCTGACCTTGCTCTTTTGTTACCAAGTTAATTGCTAGCAGGCCAAGCACGTGGTTTCTTTGTTTGAAGATTTCTAATAAAAGCCACTGCAGCCACTGACTAGGGGTTCAGTCCTGCAGCTGCAGAGCATACACAAAACCTGGTCGAGTCATTTCCTATCAACTGCTGAGCGCGATTCAAGATACTACAGGTGGCATATTTCAATGATTCAGAATGGTTTCAAGATTTCTACTTGGATAACATTGCAAGGAGGCAAACAAACACATGCCAACAGATATGATCTGTCAGTATGATTTAATCAAAGGACAATTAAGTGCATATCACCTCTTTGAGTCCAGTGGTTGTAGCAACTGGGAATTCCCTGCGATCGAACAGTTGAAAATATTTCATAGATTTGATGTCTACTGCTGATGTACGGCACATGTTTGTATTGTACAAGTAGCAAATGGCATTGGGACAACTGGCACAACTGATGGCATAAGCCCAGCATGTATCTTCAATAGCACATAGAGATCCGCATGTAGTACCATTTTCCCCTGTCAAAATAATGAAGAAGACATTCAGTGAAATACATGAAGGCAGACTCCAAGATTGGCAAAATCTTGCCGATTGCATATCTAGACATTACAGAAAAGACGTTTGCTTAAATTGCAAAGCAAACGCTGCCATTTTCTTATAAAAATTGCAAATAATGTACCAATTTCACAGATTTGAGAAACCAAGTTGCCCATATCCAAACTACATACTTTCAGGACCTTTTAAAATGACCCTTCATAGAATACAAGGTCTTACAAAAAAATGGGCTTTTGTGGCAAGGCTATGTATATATGACAAGGTTACTCTTTTCATCCAAAATTATTTTCTTGTGTAGGAAACAATTATTTTAATGCTGAAATTATGACTAGTAGTATAAGGATTTTGCCTGTTTTTTTTAGAACCTGTGGAGTAATTGTAATGCAATTTAAACAAATAATACAGGTATGATTCCTCCACAGAAAAAATGCACAGAACAAACCTTGCATTGTTTTAAATGGTTCAGAAGTCAAAGCATAATTGTGATAGCCAGGTCCTGTTATGAAATATTTTGGTAACCTTTTCCCCCAGCTGCACCAGCTCAGTCCAGTAAGTACAACCACAACTTTCAGAAACATTCTTGCAATTGTGGTGTACTGGACACATTTGTTACTCCTGCTTATGCTGAGCATATTAAATATTTAATAAGACAGTTTTGAATGTAATTAATGCGACAGGAAATGGGCGAAGGCAAAGCTTGCGCGCAGGTTGCTATGGGAAAATAATCGAAGTCACATGCATGCCGAAAGATAATAAAGTCATAAATATTAATCCAATCAACTATTAAACATTCATGACAGACAAATGCAATGATTTTTAATTCCGTGCATGATATTGATCCACATGCATGGATTATTAAGACTTCTATTACTCTTATTGCGGCAACGAATCCAGCTTTGTCCAGTCCTGAGCCTAGCTTGAATACAGAAATAACTCAGGCAGACAATTTATTTTAGGCAGATCCACCATTGAATTCTTTGAAACACAAGACAAGCTCACAACTGACGATAAACTCTACAATTGCATGTACCAATATCTCACAACTTTACTGGTTGCTTGTTTGTACTCATACCTTGGTCCTTGGTCTATATCTAGACTTATGGTGGTGGTTATGTTTAGCCACATTTCTAATTATACCTACTGTTGCATTCTTTTAATACGAGTACAAGCTAAACAATGAGAATTGTTATGCACTGATTTCACTCTGCAAACGAGACAATATGGAGTTTTAATGTCGCATGTCCCACGTGTGACACATGTTGGTATCAATTCAACCAACCTCAACTCCGGTTTTAGGGGAAAGCTGAATAAAGCTTGCAGAGATAATGACAAAATTCAGCATTTAAAATACATTGCAGATGCGCCTTCTTATAAAATGTTAGTTTCGCCGTTAGAAACAATTCTATATAATGCATAATTACGTAATTGATGTGGCTGAATTTCACTACTAACGCATAAAATAGCAATAGTCTTCAGGCTAAGTATATTCAATAGGAACACGAGAAAGAATTCAAATATTGAAACAAGAAGTGCAAGACCCTGATCTGACTAAATTTAGGGAAGTACATGTTCTTAGTCTTCCGTCTTTTACCTTCAGCTTTGAGTGAGATTAACACCTTCCTTTCTTTTTCCTTGTCATATTGGATCATCAGGGACTTAGCATCACATAATAGTTGAAAAATATTGCATTTGACCGCAACGCTATATCGAGGTCCTACTGTATACATATCTAAAGTATCGATTTAACGAACTGAAACGATATGTCAACTTAAAACTAACGAACTATCTTAGTTTTAAGTCAACACATGGTGGTTCACGTTTTCACCACATGTATAGTGGCGCTTGGTTAGGCCCAAATCAGCTGGCCTTCTTTATAACCTCCGCATACACCACCGAGGGCGCTCCGACGAGCCAAGACTCCTCAGGTCACCACCAGGGGATCTCTGTCGCCTCCGCCCTGGGCTAAAACACCTGCAAAGAGATAGGAATACCTTTGTTAATCCGTTTAGCCCCGCCGGTCCTTTGTATTGTTTCCATATAAATACAGGGCCTCAACTGTACTAAAATCAGTTGAGCAGCTGCCTAGTGCAGCAGTACAAGCCTCTACAGGGCACCGCCTATAGTTTGAATAAAATAAGGTGAACAAATACTGTATGTGATCCATTCTTTGCTCAAACCCTGTCTTGGGAAATAAAAGCCAGTAACTCGGCTTGTGGTAGCAATTACTCCCTTGACTTGAATAAGCCCGTAACCCTGACCGTCGGAAGCAGACTACGGACTTCAAGGGATCGACATCAAACTCACCGAGCGTCAGCGACGACGCAGCAATCCTCCCGCAGGACACGTCTGAGATCTCCGAGCAGCGAGTCGACACATCTTCCAGGATCCAGCAGGACCACGCATCGCGGATCATCGCCTTCCAGCCGCTCTACTCCGGATGTCGCAACGCAGCGGTCATCAAGGATCCCGACGCTCCGCAAGCTGTACGAACTGTTCGCCCTCCTCGAGAAGCACCATCAGCAGCCAGTCTTTCCGGCGCCAAGAGGACTTGAGGAGCGCCCAGCCACCGTGGATTGACGTAACTACAGGGACGTCGCAGTCTACTAGCCGTCATCGACCCCACCGTTAGGAGGAACACCCACAACAACGAGAATAAATACAATTGCGTACCCACCAGTCAGCCTACACAGCGCTGCTTCCACGAAGAGAGCCGGGACACAACGATTTACATTGTATACACATAACGCAACATAAAACAACATTAAAATGTACTAAGATGTACTACCTGTGGCAAATTGTACTCATGTTACTAGCCGAGACGACACTCAGGCCGTGTCGACTGTCGGCTGATGCGGAACATAAATAAATGAACTCGTTATTGTGCGATTGGAAAATCAAAAATATTCCAATTTCTATATTATATTGCTCTTAATTTTAACTACGTATAATAAATAACAAAATTTATAAACTTATAATTACAGTTACCTTTCAGAAATCTGAGTATATTTGACATCTTAATTACAAAATTTTATCTCAATCGATCAATCAACATGCCCGCTGCATGACGTCATATTCAATACGATCATTTTATTCAATGCTTTTTAAATAATTTTGGATCGCCTAACTGCACAAGTTCATTAATTTAATGCCAAATTATAGCAAGTGTTGTGTACTGCATTAATAAACGTTTGAGTCAATAATATTACCCTTAGAAATTTAATTTAAGAAGCTAACTGACGCTGCAAAATTGCCACCGTTACAAAAATTCTTCTATAACGTTTGGCTTCGTGTAAATTTTTAAATAAAATTATGTCTATCAAGCTAACACAATTGCGAAAAATATTATCGCAATAGTATAGGCTAGTGAAATATAAGCAACATGCAGTGAAGAACAGACTGTCGGTCCACTGTGGGCGTGACTTGCCATTAATATGACGTGACACAGTGGGAGTGCTTATTAATCGATTGAGCTGAAATTTTGTACTAAGATGGCAAATATACTCAGTTATATTGTTACCAAATTTGGTGTATTTCTAAAATGTTTTCGCAAAGTTATTGACAAATAAAAAAATGTGGCCCGTTATTGGGACATTGTACAAGCTGCCATCACAGGGCGCCTTCAACAGCAGTTCAGGATTAATCTTTGGGTTGAAAATGTGGGCGATTGCTTGGTAGGACCACACGTATTACCACAATGTCTGATGGCCAACATCTATACTGACTTCCTTATAAACACCATTCCCCAATTCCTGGAAGATTGATATTTGTAAACCAAGTTGAACATGTGGCACATGCACGCATAATGTTATCATTTACAAATTTCATGGAAAGTGGATAGGAAGGGCAGAGCTTACATTGCACGGCCCCCACGTTCACCAGACTGAGATCCCATAATTTCTACTTGTGAGGCCACATGAAATCCTTATTAGTGGATGCAACTCCAGTTGAAACTGCAACAGAACTTCACAAATGAATTTTTGCTGGCTGTGACCATTCACAGGGTTCTTGGCACCTTTCAACAGGTGTGACAGTCCATGTTGACATGTGTTCATGCATGCTGCATTCCATGGAAGACATTTTGGGCATACGATGCGGGGAGCATAAATTGTTGATGCAATGTTATAGGTTATACTTAAATGTATAGAGTTCAGGACATGGGTTTATAGGAACTTTTCCTTGTTTTTATACAGCCTGTAAGTTTGTCCATCAATTTCAAAAATACCTTGTATAGTGCTTAGAAAACTGGTCTAGAAAATTTCAGCCTCATTTGTGGACCCAGATCCTGCAGTTTAATTGTCACTAGTTTATGAATATCCACCATAAAGTTAAGAAATTTTAATATGTACTGTTAATATATTTTATCTTAACTGAAATAAATCTCCAAATAACGGCAAATAAATTAATCTAAAAGATAATATAATAAACCATTTCCATGAACTACAAATTATTATTATTACAAAAATTGACAACATATATGTATGCTCCTAATACATTAAAGCTATCAAGAAATGTCATCTTTGAATCCTACAGAATGTGGAAGAAAATAAAGTATCCCCATCGTGTGGATTGTTTTTTGCAAATGTTTTTTTTAATGTATCGATCGGTACTACTGGAACTTTTCAGTAATGTATACCTTACGAATAGCTACAAAAGGAGTATGAATAAAGAAATCAACATTAGGTATTTCACTTCTTTACTGCATAATTTCAAATTGAACACCCAACTGTCGGTTGTATTTTTCACCCAAACTTTCTCTTATTATACGTCATGATAAACGGCAATATCCATGTATTAAATGCAAAAAAAAATATTCCAAGTAGCATCGATTTATTAGGAATGTTAATAACATAAAATATAAGACCACAAATCTAACAGCTGCTTTATAACAGACGGCGCATGCACATAAAGTTGTTGAGGTGCTTGCAAAAAGAAAAGACAAAAGCAAAACTGTAGCACCAATTAAATATCGGAATTCAACAAGTTTCTAGCTAAATACAAGTATTGAATCACATTTAGGAGAAGCAACTCACCTGCATTTGTTAACATCGTTCTTATGTGATATATATTACAAAATGTGAACCAGGAAGCGCAAACGCACTTAACGAGACCGATCGATCGTCTTACCGCTGGAGATATAATAGAGCCAGCTACAAATTAAAACCAAATTCTTACATTTTCCATAGAGATCGAATCCTTCCACTTTTCTTTCCTACATCGCATTTGAATTCTTCACTTTCTCCAGACGTCGCATTAAGTCGTCCAAATTTCCAGAAGGATTCGAAGTCATCGATCCTATGGCTTCTGAACTACTGCTGCGAGGAACTGAATTCTGTTCACAAAGTGGTGCAATGAATATAGAAGAGTATTATTGCAACCTGAATCATAAATGGCATCTGAATAACATTTGATCATATTTCAAGATGAACAGATAATTTTGTAAGTAATGCCACATGAAACTTGCATCATATACAAGTATTTAAACATAGAACTAAAACGATCACAATTGTCCAGAAAATCGTACAAATCTTTGGACAGTATTTATTAGCGAATAAACAAAGTACACAATGACATCATAAACAAAGCAACTCCGTCTGCCCACAAACCGTCGTTGTAGCTTCATATACAAATAAAACTTATGTGTTGTTTGTATATAAAGTTAGTTTCAGGTGGTGTCAGTTCATCTTTAAAATTGGCATATATATAAAAGTACGAAATAAGACTAACGCAACAACACATCTGAAATGTGGTGCGTATTGATAGCAAAATACATTTGAATTTCGTAACTTTCTCCAATGCATTAATATTAGCTGCAAAACAAAATACCCATGGAACCAAATATTAGGCAAAATGAGAAGACCAACTCACTTTAACTTCAATTTTCGTTGTCATACTTCTTATCTCAAAATCTTCACTCATGTGTGATTCAGAAGACACAGTCTTTATGGTGCCAATCTTCGAGTTAGATGCTGCCAACAATGGACCCTCAAACTGTATCGCCAATTGTCACAACACAAAAATCAAGAAAATGTCACTTACAAAAGTGGTTATGAGCAGGTTATACGAGTAATGTTATTTCAAGAAGCAATGTGAAAACGTACATCAGCATTATCGAAGCCACATTTGGTCCTTATCATTTTGAGCCTTTCCCAGTAAAAGTCTGGCGGTTGTTCCGCGTCTGAAGCTTCCAATTCAGGTAGCAAAGACCGGGAGTCAGTCACTGCTGTTTAAGAAGTACAAGCATTATACACAAGTGATTTGTATCTTCATAATTGTTATCATTAAGGTCCATTGCCACGTAGCAGCATTAAATACTTATCTAGCGAAGAATAACCAGATTATTGTGTTTTATGGAATTTATTTTTTTTATGTTGCATTTCTTAATTGGTTGTTTTACATATTGCATTTATGTACGGACTTCTTAGTGAACTTGTTTTTAAATGCTGCATCTTCATTAGAACGACAATTACATTGTTGGATACAAAGGCCGCATTTGGCAAGTCACACTGTCTGTCTGGGTCGCCAGATATCTTGAGCTTTGGCCAGAAAAGTTGTTCAACAATCCATGTGGGCCTCAGAGATCTGAACAGGTTTTTGGTTCGGCAAATCAAATGTTTGAGGAGTGACGTCATTTTCTCTGGCTGCCGTGTCATAGACAACTTTTGAATTGCATGGAATCCAGTCGTAACAGAAATTTGTGATCGGCAAGCCAGATAAATTGGGTGCCAGACATAGCACAAAGATTGAATCAGAGATGACGTCACACACTCTGGCAACCCGGACAGACAGTATGACTTGCCGAACACAGCCAATGTAAATTGTAAAGGAAGAATGCTCATTTGTTTAACACTTATTAAGCTATTGTTCCAAAAATGCATTTCAGTAGTTTTAAATTGTGTTTAGAATGTTAAAAGCAATGTTGTAGGATAAATTTAGAGCACCATTTAATTGGTGCAATATCCAACTACTTAAGCACACATTTTTGCTTCTTTGCAAAACTTTTCCTTCAATTCATGTCCTGTAAAAGCATAATTTTTGTAATTAAAGACTGCACATTACTGAAGGATTTCAAGGAATTGCAACATTAATATCCTTGCGTACGTCTATCAGTATCTCCGCACGATATCAGTTTCATCATTTTAGAAATTATAGCAATAACTGCTTGACAGATAAACATCAGTTACGTATAAATGGTAATTTTAATGTTAAAAGTTTTTAACATTCGGCAAATTGTAAACAAAAATTACAATAAATGTTAATTACATACCGGCTGGAATACTTCCCGTAGACTTGCACAAGGCGGTTTGTCGGTTAAGGTTACAACCTCCCCTTCCTTCTTTGTCCAATTCAATGTTGCGCAAACCACGTTCAATGTAATTCTGGAAAAATTGTGATGATCGGCGTAGGAATGGTTGCAAATCTGCTTCAGGGAATCTCTTCCTAAATTCGTAAAGATCGGCCAAACCCTGTGCACGATTTAACAAGTAACCCCATTATCAAAAACTGTTAGATAGAAAGGGTTAGCATTTCAAAATTCCCTTCTTTATTAGTTAAACACTTTACACAACTTGCCTCTCGAGTTGCTTCTTTCGATCCGATCTTTTTAAATATTTCTGCCAGAATCTCATGAGTAGTTTTAGATAATCTTCCTGGGGAATTTCGATTCTGAAATAACAAACAAGTCAGTAACGTAGATCATATAAACATGAAGACAACTGGCAAACAGAACAGAAAAACCTCTCACTCACATCTTTCCTCTGGTTATCATTAGGTATTATCTGTTCATTACTTGTTCGGTGTTTCGCTCTGCCTTTCAACACTTTCTGCAAATATGGTTCAATCTCTGAATCCTGGATGTTGTCGATCAAAGTTAAATGCCCCATAATCTATGGAAACAATTTTAAGTATTGAATGCGGTCCGTTTTTCTGGTGTATAAATTTATTCATTTGAAATATGTATTGTGTTTAAATTATGAAATTATGGTATATAGTATTATTTTGGCAATCAAAACTATCTGAATTTAATATTTTGATTTTATTCATATTTAATTCCTGAAATTTTGCCAGTTTTTCAGAATTTAAAGTATTGACAGAAATTCATGGAATGAGGTTTTTCTAAATTATTTCTGTTCATAGTCATCCTAGGTTTCTTAAAATAAATCACTCCAACAAAATGCAAATATTTTATCAAAAATCACATTTTAAAACAAAACAAATAATCCAGAATTTCAATGACAATTATGGAACGATTTTATTTACATTTTATTAAGTTCAGAACAGAAAAATAAGAAATAATTCATATTACCTTGTTGCCTTTTTCCGTTGCCAGCGAATGCAGTAGCGTCTTGATAGTTCGTAACGGAACATCGGAAGATCGCTCTTTCCACTGACTAGTCGGAAAAACTTTCAAGAAGAGATGAACATCCAATAAGATTCTGTCCAGATCCAAATCATCTTTTATTTCCGGAAGAAGTCTAATCATCTTCCACAGGCACTAGTGAAATGAACCACAAAATCATTCACTACCCAAAAATTCCATTGCTGCAAGTCTTACCTTCATTATAAGTTCTGTGAACTTAGTAGAGCATTTATCTTTGGCCACGCAATCAAAGAGCAGCTTAATGAGGGCACTGTAAGTAGAAAAATGATCAATAGAAATTGTGACTTAAAAAGTACATAATACTAATGAAACAATTGAAAGGCTTTGTTCACTTTGTGACATTGGTGTGGTTGGATTTTTCCACGATCTTCACGATGAGAACATTGACCGCTCGGATAACCTGAGGACCATCTTCAATATCGTTCAGCCTGCTGTCCAGGATCACCGTAACCAAGTTGAATATTAGGTCACGGAGGACATCTTTAGAGGCTCTTCTGGCCAGAGATCGGTGATAGAAGAGCTGCAGAAGTATAAAGAATAATAGAATAATGTAAACTTTGAATAAAAGAAAAATACCAAAATTGTAATCTCAGAATGCAAATAACAAACAGTGAAATTAAAATAAATAAAGAAATATTATATTAATTAACAAAAATGAAATTAGAAATAAAGATATCAAAACGTACAAGCTTATAAACTAGATAAGATACAAATGAAAAAAAACCATCAAATGAAAATAAAATAAGTAATAACAATAATAATAATGGAAACAAATTCCAAAATTGTTTGCATTATTAACCCAGTGTCAAAATTGCTGTAATGGCAATTTTCCAAAAAGAAAAACAAAGACTTGTAATAAATAAAAGCAACTGAAAAGATGCACTAACCGACACAAGTGTCATCGTGAGATTCCTATATAATTCGATGACACATTCTTTATTCAGAGCTTCCATGCCCATGCTTTTCGTGTATGTGGATCGGTACTGGATCGAGACCGAGACAAGGATCTGATCGACGCGAGAGATCAGCGCTTCTGCTCTCGCTTCATCTTTCAGGAATTCGTCCAGCTGAAAATTGCCAGATTAACCATCTAATCTCACCGAATATTACACTACACTATATAAGAACCTGTTTGAGAGAATTGAGACTCGCATTGACATCGTTGCTGGCAACTTGTGAGATCAACAGGTCCATGGCCAACGCGGTGTCGTGAGATCCGCTAAACCGTGTGATCGGGGAAGGAGGCCTCATTCTGTTTCCAAAATAAAGGTAAGTATTCAATTCCAAGATAAACGTTTCAGCTTAACAAAAAGGGAACCATGGTATACAACACATATTAGTTTTTCCATTAAAATCAAAACGTCTGTTTTTCAGCCAACTGTGTGGTGCTATTTAAAACCCTAATAAGCAGGCAATAAGACAGAAAGCACATGAAGATCACAACCCAAATTAAGCATAATTACAGGCAAAGATAACTCTACATTTAATCAAATTCAATAAATTCT
>WWPM01022304.1:0-76379 GCA_023279145.1 Glomeris maerens
TAATAGAGACTGGGCTATTAAATGAGAATTTACGGTATTTGCCCTAGATTGAGAAAATAATGGAAATGTTTTTGGTCTTTCAATTTTTCTGACGCTAATTTGTATGGAAATGATAGCGATGCTTGTGCTTTTATAACTCTAAATTTAAAACGCCAAATGATAAATACGATTTAAAACGTAGGCGTACCTAGATTTTGCCTGAAAATTCACATTTGTTTCAAGAAGTGCAGTTTTACTGTATAGCTGCTACCGAATTCAGTGACCAAGTGCCAAAAAATGGTCATTTTGCTATATCCCCTAACTTCATGTGATCATCGATGTGAAGCCAAATTCAGCATTGATGAAGCTAAATTAGCGTAATATATAAATAATTTGCCAACCTTTGTTTGGATCAACCACATATTTAAGTTAATGAGGATAGCTCTTCAAGTTTCTTGTGGTGTTGTGTTGCTGTATTGTACACAAAAGACTACTTGTGCATGGTGTACGTCAATTTTAATTGACAGGTCACTTGTGTAATTTATGCTGAATACATGTGCGAGGTGTGTAAAAAACCGAGACTTATTCAAGAACTCGCTTTGATTTAAAGTATCCGAAATCAAAGATTCCAAAATGATCATTTTCTCACAGAAGCAAACACAGTACTACGCGTGTTTTTATTCGACAATTATAGTTTCAACTCTTACATAATAATAAAGATGCAACAATTTAAGAACAAACTTAATTAAACCGAGGAACAATTACGGTACATTACCTGAACTTCAAAAATTACGCCAGTCTTATCAGATCACATTCAGAACGATCCAAAATCACTAAATTTGAGATACTTTAAATAAAAAAGAGTTCGTATAAACCCATGACTGTATATTTGAACAACAGGGAGATTTAATAGGACGTAACTTGGCTAAATTTCTGACGTTTCATCCTGAGGTGACGTAGGGACTGATGTCACTAAGGAGAACAAGTAGGAGTCACTGAAGGATGAAATGTCATAAATTTAGCCACGTTACGTCCTATTAAATTTCCGTAATATCTTCAGATGAATGCCGTGGCTCGGTTGGCTCCCTGGATGAAGACGTGGACATGTACGATGACAACTGGAAACCATCCGTGTACTGGGTGATGGCGTATTTGTTTGTCGCGGCAGCCATTGTGGCTTGCGCCGCCAGCGCTCTCTACACTCACATGGAACGCTGGTCTTTCATTGACGCCTTCTACTTCTGTTTCGTATCATTTGCTACAATCGGTTTTGGGGACCTAGTGTCAAGCCAGGAACCATCTTACCCCTTAACCCCGCTGTACCGGTTCGCTAACTTTACGTTCGTGGTGCTGGGATGTTGCTGTCTGTACAGTTTATTCAACGTTATCTCTATCGTCATCAAGCAGTTCCTCAACTTCCTAATCCGTAAACTGGACATGGAAGTGCCCTCGTGCTGCCCCGACAAAAGCAAACACGCGCACACTTCTGCCTTGTCAAAGGCAGCAAGGCATGCGCACGGACGGAGCGTGAACGAGAAGAGACTAAAGTCTCGCAGGAACGCCATAACTCCCAATCACATAACCGTTAACGAAGGCAGCACTAGTAAATCTGGCGACACAGATATGGATTCCAATTACGATAGTGAGGATGATGATGAGAGACAAAAGAGGATGTCGACTGAGATGATATCCATGAGGGATGTTCTAGGCACCAACAGGGTTTCTTTGGCAGTCATGCAGAAACAGTTGTACGAGAGTGCGCAGGCGCAGAGGGGACTTCTTCCGCCGGCCATTTTGTTACCGCAGAGAGGACAGGCAGAGTCATGCACATTTACACCTGGAACTGTAGGTTCTTTGGCCATTGTTACCAGTAAATTTGGTGATTCAAAGGCACGAGTGATGGGTCAGTTAGTATAATCAGTTGTATCACTGGCCAAAACGAGTAAGTACATCATGTGGCATTTAAGGCACCGCATGTCAGTGGTTCACTCTGAATATACTGGGCTCAATGGTTTGGCTTTGGTAATGCCAAATACCCATATGTAAATTGTGTTTTACGAGTCATAATAGTTTTGAGTTTTAATAATTTCGAATGATGCATAAATTATCGTAACCGAAATGGTTTCTAACAAAATCAAGATACATAGCTGGTAAAGAATAAAAGGATTCGCAAATCAAATTAAAAACGCGCTATTGGTGTTCCTTTCTAACTGTAATAAAAATTGTACTTTAGGTATAATACAGAATGAAAATGATTACTCGTGTTGAACTAATTTGATGTGATTGCCATAATGACAGAAAAAGTTAATCAATGAAGAAAAGATGATCATCTCACCAACAGTACTGCAGTTTATATTCATTTTTAAATATAGCTATAACCAAGAGTTGTCTATCAGGCTTCAGAAAATTAGTATCAGAGACACTTTTTACGGTCATGTAGTGTTCATGTTGACAGTGAAAAATATTTTCAATCGTCTACTGAAAGTTCAACATAATCGGTTTATGCTTTTTTAACCTTGAAAAGTTCTCCGGAGGTTAAATTAAATGTCATATTAGCATTTTACTTGTCTTTTTTCCAACATTTCATTGTCATCTGATTTCTTTCCCATCAATGTTGCTTCGTAAATACACAATGTATGTTTGATACAAAGTGTATGCAAAAGTTCTTCAAACGGTTTTGCTGCTTTCTTTGTGCGCATACATTACAAATTATGAACCTTGAAGTATATATTCAAATTTGAAAATGTCACATTTCGTTTTGCATTTTTATTGTCCTACTATTTTCTAACTATACAAGTTGAATTATTATAATAAAGTAAAAATACTAGTTTTGTGATACAGGGTCATTCAGCTATAATTGTGTGATTGTTGGGAAACATTATCTGCAACTCTATTACAATATGGTAACATTCTAATTTTAGCAATTCAACTTACCCAACGTAAACCACGTGCAAAACCATTGGTAAACATAATAATTAAACATAGCCCAAATGGGAACAAAAGCATAAACAAGTATGGTTTTATGCATCAGTCCTTTGCAGATACATCATCTTGCATATCATCCCCATTAGATGGCAAGGCGTTTTCTACAGATTGGCATTGTTTTGTTTTAATTAGTTAAATTTCTTCCATGCAACTAAATTGTATATTTTACCTGAAAATTCATCCGGGAGTTCATAGTCTGCCAACCATACCTTACACATTGGGCAGAAAAGTAATGCAGTTTTGGCTTCTTGCGCATTTCGATTTCTTTGGAATTCTAGTTTATATAAAATGGGAATGCTTATTTGGGCCAATTATTGTATTAATTGGTACTCACAAAGCATGAAAGCAAATGAAAAGATATCTGACACTTTCAAAAACAACTGTCTCAATATGAGAAAGGAAAGAAAAACGCCCCATATAGTTGTGTATAGTTTTGGCTACACAGAGTAATCGATATTTTGTTTGAATAAAGTATGCCTTTTTTCTCAAAATGGCTCTTGATAATTCCTAATAGTTTTCAATTTGGTTTCAATCAGTTTGCACTAAACTTAAAATTATGCTTGTGTTCTTTAGATTAATGGCTTTCAGTCTAATACTGTTCAGGGGCATGATGTAACGATCCTATTAATTAATGGAGTGCAAAGATTAATCAAAATGTGTCGGAAAAAACGCCGATTCTTCGAGGGAAATTTGCATAATTTCCAATCACATGCACGATTATAAATGCTCTGGAAAAGCTAGGACTGAAATTCTTGAAAGGAGAGTACAATGAAAGCCTACGTGGAAAAAGGAGAAAAATGCATTTTCAGTTAACCATATTTATTACTGACTTTATCAGCATTCTACACCTACAAACTATATACGGTCTATTTCAGTTCAAAATTTGCATGTAACCCTCTTTGTCTAGACATGATTTACTTGGGGAAAGACACCAACAATTTAAACCCTTCCCTTTTTTTGTGTATCCAACCAATGACCTAATAACACCTAACGTATAATTTTGCCAAAATGGTTACCCCGGGGGACTTCTGACTAGGTAGTACTTTCGTAGTCTTCGATTTAATGCGAAGTTCAAGTAGTAGTTGCCAATTTTGAATCATGTGGAGAGAGAACATGGATATATTTCGCCAGTTTGTTACTATAGGACCTACATTATAATTGCAGTCAAAATGAGACATTTGTTTCCTCAATGCCCTATATATTATGAACGTGAATGAATATAAATACAGGGTGATTATAAAGTCCATTGCCCTGCCCCTCCTCCAAAAAAAAACTTCGACATTAATCACATACACTATGTTGATAATCTGAATATGCAGTAACACTAAATAAGTCGGGGTGCTCTACTGTGGCGTCAAACTGTTTGACCTCTGCAATTGCGCTCAAGGTTATCCTAAGCATAATTTTGCAAATACAATAGTTAGAGCAATAGTTCAAATTAGTACGTTGAAGTGGACATTGAAATTAGTACCACGGAGCGAGCGACTTTTCAGTGAAATGGCAAAAAATTTATTAGTTTTGGAAATTTCTCAATACTATGAACGCAATACCAAACAGTTTGACACCGCGGGATAGAGCACCTCTGAATTACTCTCACTGCATATTCACATTTCTAATATGTGTATAGGTGTGTGAAAATGTAAAAGTTGTTTGGGTGGGCAACAGACTTTATTATGACCCGGCTTGTATAGTTTACCGGTGTTTATTTGCATGACGCGATCGAGGCAGACCATTACTGGGGTCTCGTGTTCATCGTAGCGAATTAGGCATACTGGAAACCACATCTGACATTTTGGGCAGTAAACCAAATTGTCTGGGTGCGTATGCTCGTTGCCTGCAATTGGAGCCTAGGCATTATCAACAAGTACACAGTGCACAAATAGTTGGTTCACTTGAGCCTATATAGACCTACCTAGGACTTCGTCAATTGATGAACCTCGCTCTGGAAGCAAAAACCACTGCATGAGTACGGCATGCTATTTGTACGTGAACATGATTCAATACCATTTTCTATTCGTTCGTCAACTTCAGTTTGGCGCCTGTTTCTGGCTATCACCAAAGGCGACAAACAATAAGATAGCATTTTTCTTCTATTCACCCATAGTTCACACTTGCGGCAGAATACCATTCCGGCATTTGCTGTTTTGCCTTTGCTTGTTCCTGCCAATTGAAATGAACACAATGCAACATTATATTGTAGTAGTAATTTAGTGAAACAAAGAAATGTTACCTGCACAATCATTTCCATGATGAATGCCAGAAGTGCTTGGCATAGATGGGTCACCAAGGCCCATTGAACCGTATCGAAACCACATTTCGCAACCCATGCAGTACATCAATTTCTGTACATCTTCAGTGTATTCACTGCAAGAGCTGGAGCTTAATGCACTAGTTGCCTCGATAACGGCGTGTGTGGTAATAGTTTGTGCGGTCCGAGAAGTGCTAGATACCTCGGCATCAGACTCGGAGCTGAATAAGAAATAATCATCTTTGAAATAGTAGGCTAGGAAATTACAGGTTGTATATCGAATTTTCACGAGCAACTTCACAAATGAAAAGATAACTCCGTTACTCGAAGTTATAACACGAAGTATATAACAAGACACCCTGTTTCTTATTCAAATGTTTTCCGTTAAACCATTAAATACCCTAATACAGATTCTATGTGGCCCTAAATCACGTGTGGTTCTGTTGTTTGAGTCCTTTTTGGACTAGATTAACTGTATCTACCTGTAAATATTTAAAGTTGACACACTGCCAAGATCGTGGTCATAGGCATCATGGGCATCAAGTGTTGTTTTCATATCAAGCTCTTCATGATGCGCAACTTCTGGCTGTTGTTGTTTGTGCTTCTTATCTTTTCGACCCAATGAACACTTGAATCTACTTCGCAATTTCCCTTTGCGGCGAATAATGCGAATGATGTCTTTGAAGTCGATAATTATGAAAATGTGGACGCTTCCATCGGGTGCCATCTGATTCCACCCAATTTTAAATGATACGTATAGTATACTGTATGTGCTCTACTGAAACATTGATAGCATATTATCACCTTATCTTGGGAAGAATTCGTGGCAGCATCCCGATGCGTACTCGATTTTCCTCTAAGGATATATAATTTATTACAATTTCTTTCAAAAAAAAACAAATAATAATGCAAAATCTTTCACTAGGCTACTTTTGATCCTCTTTGGACGTCTTCTCTGAACTTGTATCCGAATACCAAGTGGATCTGAAAACAATGTTTGTACTATATTTTAGTCAATTCAACTTTCTATCCGTAATAAAGGGAGCATAATTTGACAATAATTGAAGTTCTGATGCACTGAAGAAGTTCAGCATTTTCGAAGTTATATTACTCACTCCGAACTTGTTTTACTGTTTTTTCTTTTCATCGCCGTTATGATTTCTGTTACTGAAATACACAAACAACTGATTAGATGCTAAATCCCTTAATCCAGTTGTCTATAATTGGGTGTAATCCAGCTCAATCTTCAAGAGACGTGCAAAATTTGTTCACGGTCTAGAAAGAATGAACGTTCGAAACGTTCGAATTGTAAAAATAGAACATGGCAGTTCGAATTTGAAAAATAACCACTTATTACTATCGATACCTGCAGGTTTGCATTTAAATAAATTCTGAATTTGGAAATGGTACTTCTGATACCCTTCGTCTGAATACAGTTATTATATTGAGAAATTAATGAAAACGATTTCATTCTATTAATTTCCAAAATCACATTGTCATTTTCTAAATTCTGATTAACTTATATAACTTCGAATGCGCCTGATCCATATATCAAAATGGGATTTTCATAATTACTGCTGCAGTATTTTCGGCCAAAATTCAATCTACGTGATTATAATTATTATATGTGCGAATATGTAGGTTAGAAAAGTCAGATTGGTGAGACTTTAGGTTTACAAATTAATATATTTTGCAAAGTCAATGGTATACATAGGAATTTTCCCCTTCCATCAGGAAAATGTGATTGCATGTCGAAATATTTCATAGTTTCTTTGTTTCAGTTGCAAATTCCAGGCCCTTTTCATTAATTGTTATGAACATATTTCAGATTTAATATGTACTGAACATACACCAAAAATGGTTTCCCCATATCCAAGCACACACCCAAAATTATCCATTTTTTATTGGTGAAAATCGATTATAAATGAGTGTATGCGCCTCGATCGAGGTCGAAAATATCGTAATAGCAAATTAACGCTTACTTTCAAGCCTCGTGCTTAGATCTACAAAACGCCAAATTTTAAGATTAGTAATCACGTGTTATATGTAAACCACATTTCCTGAATGAAAAGCAAACCAATTTTGTATTAGCATATTGCCAATCCTATATAGTTAGGTATATTAAAATATACTGTAGTTTTAAAAATGTTCAGTAATGTATTTAAAGTATAGATTTTACAATAGTAATTCATGTAGTAATGTAATCTGGGTCATTGTTTATATCTATATTTCGGGAAACCATTCGAAATATGATTGATCTTGTTTTAGAATCAATGATGAAATCATTGCTATTTTGGGATAGAATTGGGCGAATAGAGTCAAACTGCTGTTATAATTTCCCAATTCGTAGAGACTTTGACGTACCATAGTACAAAGAAACTTAGGAATGACATGTAACATGGCGATTCCATGTCAGAAAATAAAATTTGTGAAGATAAACGACTTGTGAGAATTGTTGCAATTTTGCAACGGCAACGTTTTCTATTTATATATTTTCCACTGCACATTGCTGCATATTCTGGCGTTGTATAGCTCTGCTGCACTAGAATCGAAACCGCGCACAACAGCTGAAAGTTCATGGATACAATTCAATTATATGCAAATTTGTGAGGTCTTAGAATTTACAACGTATCCATCTGTTACGCTGACAAAATACAGACTGAATGCCACAATTTGAACACCTTGTCAGATGCAAGTAGTCAAAACATATTTAAGTGCACCCTAACATTAGGGACCGTCCATAAATGACGTCACGCACTAAAGGGGGGGAGGGGGTTCAAACATTTGTGACGATGTGTGACGACGGGGGAGGGGGGGTTTCAGAAATATGACGTCACATAATGGTCATAATCGCAAACCGAGAAAATGGAGAGAGTGCAGATTGGTTAGACGAGGAAGAGCTTGATCTGAATGGAATATGTATTTCACAGGATGCAGAGACCCATGCTATCCCTATTTATTCCATGAAGGAGCATTTTAATTAACCATGGAATAATGGAGAATAAATGGCTATGTCTTATTTGAATAAATGGCTATGTTTTATTTGAATAAATGGTTGTTTTATTTTAATAAATGGCTATTTTCTATTTAAATAAATGGCTATACCTACAGTAAAAGCTCGCTAATCCGGACTTGGTGGGACCGGAGGTCGTCCAGATTAACGAAAGTCCGGATTAGCCGAATTACATGTACATAATGTACATATTTTTAACCGGGAAAAAAATTATTAATGTTTTACATGTGCTAAAAGCAACCAATAAACTGTATAATAGACATTGATATTTTATGTGTACGTACTGTATTTAAAACATTTAACAAGGGAAATAGTTATTTTACACAGTGGGAGTAAAATAATCATTAATGTGTTTGCAATTTTTTTTATTTTGTTTTTTAATTATTTTGCCAGTCAGGATTAGCGAGCTTTTACTGTATGCTCTATTTGATTAAATGGCTATATGTTCCATTGAAATAAATGTCAATGTTCCATGAAAAAAATATCAATGTTCTATTTGCATAAATGTCAATGTTCCATTTAAAAAACTATATTTTGGGGGGGGGGAGAAGCGGTTTGTGACGTCATATTTGAGGGGGGTCTGACATTTTGTGACGAAATGTGACGAGGGGGAGGGGGGGAGTCCAAAATCTGTCCAAATCGCGTGACGTCATTTATGGACGGCCCCTTATGAAAATAACTTGATCCGATTATAAAAATGGATTTACCTAATAAATAATTACTGCGTTCAAATTTCACCAAATAAACCCTTTTTAGACAAATCATTTTTTTATTGTGTAGTGTGCCACTTGCATAAAAAATGCCGTGCATTTATTTAAATCTTTGAAAATGACAAGTGGAAATATTTTTGGACGGTCCTACATTTCATGGGATTATTCCACAACATCACTATACAGGGTGGTAATAAAGTCCTATGCCCCCCCCAAAAAAAAACTTTTACATGGTCACGTATAGTAGAAATCTGAATATGCAGTGACAACAAGTCAGAGGTGCTCTATCCAATGGTGCCAAAATATTGGACCTCTGCACTTGCCTTCAAGGCCATCCGAAACCTAACTTGGCAAATACAATAGCTAGAGCAAAATTTCAAATTAGTACGATGAAGAGGACATTGAAATTAGTACAACACAACAACTTTTAAGTGAAACGGAGCAGAGGAGAAGCGGCAATAAATTTATTAGTTTTGGCAATTTCACGCGTGACGTGTATTGCAAAGATGATGACCGACGGGCGCAACCGTGGCAATTGCACACCAGGCGCGTACTTCAGGGAAAGTGACAACGATTGCTCCTTTCAGTCATCTTCCCTGCAATCCACAACTCACGTGAAATTGCCTGTAAAAGTTTTTAGGGGGGCATAGGACTCTATTACCACCCTGTATAATCAAAGCAAAATGTCATGCATGTTTCTTCTTGGGTTTAGAAAGCATGACAATTGATAAGTGCCTCAATTCGCCACATGATTTATCAAAATTGTTATGATTTCATCTGTCCAAGTTTACATTTCAATGTTTTCAATAATGTTTAGGTCTATACAGGGAGAGGCAAAAGTCTGTTCGTTCATGGAATATTTAGAAAACGGCAAGAGTTATCATTGTGAATGTTGTGGCATTGTGTATTAAATCGTAAAGGGACAATCCAATAATATCACACAAGACCTATGACGTCGTCTTCAATGTCATTTAGCAAAATTAAAAAAAAAACTTTAAGTTAGCACCCTAGTGCCAATGTAAAAACTGTAGGGCATTGTTAAGTTAATTTAATTGAGCAAGAACGCATTTTACAAAGCATTTTAAAATAAATTTTTGTACCGGAACAAAATATTTTCTCTGATGAAAACAAAAACAATCATTGCCAGGTGAAGATGGGGATGAGATGAATTCTGCAGCATTGCAAGTTGCTATGTGTTCGTATGGACAACAAGAAGAGTGCTGTTCTACTCAATTATTGTTAAAAAGGATGTGATTGCCAAAAAAGGCAATCAAAATTTGTCCAAAAGGAAATACATGATTTACTTTGTATAGGAAATTGTATTGCAAGTTATTCACAATTTTTCCCCCGTTGTACTCGTAAATTTTGGATTATCCGGACAACCCAATTTATCTGGATAATCGGTGCCCTACTTTATAAAGAATACGCAAATGGCATATCTTTATTAATAAAAATCGCGAACAATCTTAGACATGTTTCATGAATCAGTGCACATGTACTCATTAGCAAATGCTGCTTCAGCAGATTCTCTGCATAATTTATTCATGCATTAAAGCAAAATAAGCTAGCTGGCTGTCAGGCAGAGAAGCTGCGTCCGGGGAATAAATGAGCTTTCCTACTTCAGCAGAAATTCGTATATATCCATTTCTGTAAATGTAGTGGAATCTAATGGTCGGCTCCAGGAAAATTCATCCCCAACAATTCATCCCCAGCAATTCATCTTTACGGTTTAATAGATAGATTTTTCTTACATAACGAATATTAATCAATGCATTATTATTAAATGGCATATAGAAATTGTGAAATTTACAATGCAGTACTAATAATAAATATTATGTGCAATCCCTCTGAGATAATCAGCAATATCACCCTGCTCATTGAATGCACTAACAAGCCTTTCAATTCGTTCATCATAATCACGATGCTTTTTTTCGGACCTGGATCACTTCCACTTAAATATTGTTCAATGCGCATTTCGTTAATACATTGTTCTTTCTTAATGCAATTAATGAATTTCCAAATATTTGGATGATAAGCAGCAACTTGTTCCTCAAATCCTCTATGCCACCCTTCAACAGAATTATTTGTTCTTGGTAATCCTTCAAGAACAAGGTGGTGTATATTCCACATGTCATGAGAATACTTTGGTCGGCAACGGATATGTCGTCTGGTTGGGCGTCCAATTCATGTACAGTCCTTCCTCGATAATCCGGCCCTTCGATTATCCGGCGCCTCCGGTAATCCGCCGTTTTTCTTTGGCCTTCCTACTGAAATATTTTAGTAAACTTGTCGGGAGGTAAATGAAGATTTCAATCTTAAGAATTTCTGTACATTCATGCTGATAGAATTTATTCCATTCACTCTGTTTTTATTATTTATGCTGAAATTTTAAATAGTGGTTTCTGCAGAATTTCTGCAATGACTGAAAATAATCTGTAGAAAATCTACAAATATTTGTACAAAATCTGAAATTCTGAAAAATATCTGCAAACTATTAATATATTTTCGGCAGAAACTCTGCAGTCACAGTTGCATCTGAAAATATGCTGCTACATTTTCTGCAGAAAAACATTGATTTCTGCAGATAATCTACAAAATTATAGGAGTTTCTGTAGAGTTTGTGCAGAAATCAATGTTTTTCTGTAGAAAATCTGCAGTATATTTTTTCTGGGGTATTGTTACAAAACAAGTAAATTTGTTCTTAATTTTTACTGTTTTGGTTCGTTTACCTTCAACTTTCAATACAAATGTGTAACATAGTACATGCCCTATATGCTATGTGTACAATATAAAACGCAGTTTCTGCTGTTAAAATTCGTCATTATTAGTTAATTTCCGGTAATCCGGCTTTTTCGATAATCCGGTGGTGCTCTGGTCCCATATCTGCCGGATTAACGAGGGAGGACTGTACTTAGGGGCCGTCCATAAATGACGTCACGCGATTTTGACAGATTTTGGACTCCCCCCCTCCCCCTCGTCACACTTCGTCACAAAATGTCAGACCCCCCTCAAATATGACGTCACAAACCGCTTCCCCCCCCCACAATTTTTTTCAAATGGAATTAACATTAATATTTATTTAAAGGGAACATTTATATTGGGAGTTTTTGGCAATTCACATTGTCGCCAGATATCTTGAGCTTTGGCCAGATAAATTATTCTGCAATCCATGTGGGCCTCGGAGATCAAAACAGGTTTTTCGTTCGGCAAATCAAATGTCTGAGGAGTGACGTCATTTTCTGTGGCTGCCGTGTCAGACAAAAATTGTTGCCTGGCTCACTCAGATAAAAAGATGGCGGCCCCCATCGAATGTTTGGTCGAATATAAAGGGTCGCGATTTTCGTGCCATTTGACCAAATTAGGGATGCACAAATTACTATATAAAGGTACATAAAAATTGTTGAATCAAATGTAGTAGTCTAATTTGATCCATTTAACTACGTAGTTATATTTAAAAACTGGAATTAAAGAAAGAAGAAAGTTGTTTGTGAATACCATCACAACTGCAAGACACGCAATCCGCCATTTTGAATATTCCAGCTGTAACAGATAATTGTGTTCGGCAAACCGGATAAATTGGTGCCAGACACAGCCCAGAGATGCCGTCACACATTCTGGCGACCCAGACAGTATGAATTGCCGAAAACGCCCGTTCTTGGTTATGTGACGTCATATTTTTGAAACCCCCCCCTCCCCCGTCGTCACACATCGTCACAAATGTTTGAACCCCCTCCCCCCCTTAAGTGCGTGACGTCATTTATGGACGGCCCCTTATATCATTGTAGACGGAAACCACGGACCGACCTTTCATTAGTCATTATGTTTTTGTCGATAATTCAGTTATAAAAGCAAAACACTAGCTGATATAGCTATACCATGATTCATTGGTTATTAGTTTATTTTTATTATTTGTCATAATTCATATAAAGAAAATTACGCAGAGGGGAAGATAGTCAATCTAGAGTAGGCAAAAAAATCAACCCTTTGAATATATTGGTTGCATAAAGATCTTTGAGTGACACGTTTTTATGAGTGTTCACAGTCCCCCTTCCAAAAGAAAAACTTAGATGTGATCACTAAATGATCCAAATTGCGCCTTCTATGTTGCCTATTTGTGCAGTACATTTATGCTCTGTAACAGAATAGTCCTATGTCGGTCGCATATACTAGGCCGCATTGACACACCCTGTCCACCGCTGAAGCCACACACTTATGCATGGAAAGGGGTAAGTTTTTTGCTTCTCAGGGAGAGGGTGATGGTTATTAATGGTTGTCACGTTGTATGTATTATACTCCCCTGACTTCTCTGCTTTTCTTTTGTGGCAATTGCTGCCTGCCTGTATGGAGGGTTCACCCCATAGTCCCGTATGAGTAATTATGTTTCCGCAAGACCGTCATTAATAAAGATGGCTTTATATAACCCTTTGAAATAAGGTGTAAGAATCAACTTCACGCCTGTCTTCATCTGCAAAATGCGGTCGGCGATAAGTTGGCCCAAGTCGGTCTGCTAGCTAGACCAGAAGTGCACGGCTGCATGCAGACTTCTGTTCAAACTAGAACACTTTATTTACAAATTTATTAAACATTTGTCGAAATAGAGCTCTTGCAGACACACTTATATGAATGATAGATGACTGCTTGAATTCGCTCACAAACATGCTCTGTGTCATATAAAAAAACAACCAGAAAAATGATTAGTAAACCTAAACTGCTTCATGATCATTACAAACCAGCGGTCGCATGATGAATACGAAATGCCAAAATAGATGGTGGCAGTCGGTATCTTATGAAACCTTATAAAGTTCTCACGAATTGGAGAATGTTCCATTCCGTTTTACTTTATTTGTGCGGCGGGTGTTAGGTGGTGATTGTACCTACTGAAGAGTTTGAGTAATATACTCCCCCGTCGTGAAGACATTGTCTGCCATAAATATGATAAAATAACTAGAGCACTTCGGTCTTTAGTTTTTGTACAGCAAAGCACGTTTTTGTCAACCGATTTTCGATTTTTTCCGGAAATGTCGGTTTTGGTTGATTCAATTCATAACGGACAGATGAGGGAGGAGGCCCTATCTGTAAAAAATATAGGCGTTTCTATATGCAATGTGAAATACCGTTATGAATAACTTTGTCTCTAAGTGTTTTCTGGCATCTTGAGCTCATGTGATTAGATCTTGCATAACCATAAGAACCCTAATTTCTTTTTGCTGCATAAGATAAAATATTTTCGATGAAATATGATTTCTCCGTGTAGTTTTGAGTTGGGTTCCTGCAAGGTATAGCGTCTTGCTGTATTTGTACACATAAACTGTACTTCCTATAGCTGTTTTGCTGGAAAATAAATTTCCTGCTTGCAGCTCACCTGTGCATTGCAAGCGTATGTCGAGCACAATGGCTCTGCGCTTTTATTGCCAAAACCGGCCATATTTTTCCTCCATCATGAACTGCCTATTGCTATGTCCATGGCTTTCTCACGCTCTTGAGGCTTTCGCAAGTGACAATTGACACGTGGCTACAGATAAGTTACTTGAATCGCATATTGTTACTGTAACCCAAGTATTTCATTTGGTGGTGAAGCAAATGGACGTTGGCAGCCATTTTCACACGCTAAATCAGACTCAAAAGCTTTTAGGGGGAATGCTTTAGAGCCTTCGTTATAATTAGAATCATTTCATATAAAAGTAAATGCATACACATAGCAATAAATTGAACTCCGTGACTTTATTTATTTGCCCATACGATCAGTTCATACAAAAATTATCCAGTTGATAGTTCACTTGAAAACAAATCAATATAACCATAACCCTCGATGATTAATTTTAACATAGTTCATCAACATTAATTATTTCATCTAATCCCATTCCAATTGAATAAATATTATATGCACACATTGCTGTGTTATTTCAACCAACTTAACAGTTAATTATTAATAATTCAACTCTGAGAAATATATGAACTGGAAGCTGGGAACTGCTTTTTCTCGCTTCATGATAACCTAATACAACAATGCAGATTTCATACAAAAACCAATCGTGAACCGTAACAAACGCATCTTATATTTCTTGAAACGAATATTGCGATGTCCGATTACCAGGCCTACAACCTTGATATAATTGATATAGAATTTCTAGAAACCTTTCACCTCGTGAAAAACGCTGTTTATATTTAGTCCATGCATTTCAATTGTTATTCGAAGTGAGCATAAAAGTTGCGCTGCTATATATTCAGGCAACAAACTGACAAAATATAGCCGTTGGAATAATTGTTATTCACATTCCCCCATGCAAAATGATAAATAATAATGGTTTCAACTTCAATAAGTAACTTATGCTTGAAAGATGAATATCATTCTCGGTTCCCCTCTTCTGTATTATATGTATTGTACTGGCCATCGTATATTTCTTATAAATTTAAGACATTTTCTGCGTCAGATTAAATTTGGCTAGAGAGACGCTTATCAAAACTGCTGACCAATTACATCTACAATGATGCCGAATTTCACGCTGAATAAAAATTATTTCAAATAATCTACAATTCCAGGTAGTTTTGCCATATGTGCATGGCAAGAATGCTGCACATGTATAAATACTGACGTGTACTCCATCGAGCAAATATAACTGACAAGGTTGACAATATGGAGCACGTTTATCATGAAGGAATTATACAATGTTTACATATTTCATATAAGATACGTAGATGGAGTAATAAAGAATTAGAGCAAATGACTAGATTGCAAATTCCATTTGATTTGTGACATATATTCGATGCAAGAAAATACATGTTGAAGGTTCGATACGTTGAAACATTGACATTGGATATACTTAATTGGTAACAATAATAACATTACAATACCTGCTAAATGAAATGATTTGTTGCCTCGCTGAAGTTCGCGAAACGAAATTAAAAATTAATTCTATTTTTTAAAATTATCTGTTGGTTCATTGTGTACAATCATTAAATCTAAGTTTTTTAATCAATTCGGTATATTACAATAATTGCGTATTCTCTTTTCAATACCAACGTTTTCACTCGTGCAATATGAATACTGCAATCCCTTAAATACATTTCAATGGAAATTAATATAACTGTATATTGATTTCCCATTTAACGTTTAACTCAGTACTACGCGTACTTATGTTAACTAATTTTGTAATGGCATATTACATTGTTTCTGTTTTGAGCTAAGTAGTGCACATTTTATTGATTTTAACTTTCATTTATTTATTATGGATGGCTCAAGCACGAAAGCATCAACAAATGGACTTTATGCAGAAGCTTGATGTAGAACTGAAATTTAAAATCAACAAGATTGCTAGTGTTGCAAACTGGTTTGGCAGGTTAGATTATTAGCTTTTGGTCATACGAATAGACCATAATAAAAAAGATTTTAGAAATTCATCTCATTGCCAAAATGTACCTTCTGGTGGGGCCGCATGACATTACATGGATACTGAACTCCTATGCAAATTTCTTCGGAATACAAGGAATATGAAATACTGCATTGGAAATTTGTTCTACTTGGCATTATCTGTTCTGCATAATGTCCATTGATGTTCATTATGCTGTATAATGATCATGACCAAAATAAACAATTCGGAATACAAAGTATATGCTTTGAAGAGCAACCTCCTCAAAATCTTGTTTTCTCCTTTGACTTGTGACTGCTAAAGCTTTTCTGGGAGGTATTTACCGAAGCCGATGAATTGCTCATTTCGGTTGTAATGAGGCACATGAATGTTCTGCCAGTGCGTCCATCACGTGGTTCGATGATGATTGGTTCAAAGGGCTCATCACGATCCACGTAGGCTTTCAACTTCTCGTACGCCTCAGGGTGATGGGTGTCCAATCGCACTCCACGTTCCCATAATTGGGCCTGGATTCCTTCAAAGCAAACTTTTCTAACTTTCTTGGGTGACAATTGTGCACCATGACCTCTTGCTTGCACCAGGGCTTCTGAACCATTGACCACCATCATGTATGGCTCTCCTCGTACCCCCTTCTTGAAATCGGAAATAACACTCTTGCTGAGATGCAGCTTGGCACACCGAGCTACTATTTGTCTCTCCCATTGCGGAATAGCGTGCACAGGGATCTCTTTAGTAACACACACTGCAGCCAAAACAACCATTCTGGTATCAGGCTTGTAGCGTTGACAGAGATCAATGATAGTTTGGTACACATCACTTCCAGTCTCCTGTGGAATTAGATCTCTCCAACCGACGTAAATTGGGAAGTCTTGCAGTGCTTTCACTCCATGCTTTACAAACTTCAGGGCCAATTCAGAATTGCGGAAGATCAGCTTTACAAAACCTCGCTCGTGAGACAGGAATCCAGCACGTGCTGATCTGGACAGTTCGTTGTGTACAGCCTTGTCGTCGACAACTTTCTTCAGGACTTGCTTTAGAACAAGCTTCACCTTGCCGTACATGCATTGCTTTTTATGACGGTCCCAATGTGAACGTCTGCATTCGCGGCTGCAGTAGAAAACGGCACAATTGTGGCAAGTCTTGTACGTCTTTCTGGCGATTTCTAAGGGGACAATGTTCGGGCAAAATGGGCTCGTGCAACGGACCTGAATGGTTTCATCGACAGGGAATTCAGTTAAACTTTTCCGGTTGCAGGTTAGTTCTGGCATGCTCCCCATGAAAGTGCTGTGTCGAGTGCTGTTCAAGCTGTGAACATCAGTGTTCGTACTAGCCAGGGTCATTCGTGAAAGGGTGAATGCCTCTTTACGTTTTACTCCAGCTCTGCGAAGTATCACTGCCGACTCATTTGCTTCGTTATCCTCATCAGTATCGGAATGAGAGTCTGTGGCCTTTGTATCAGATGTGCTATTCTTAACATCTTTTCCATTAGATTCTGGCAATTTGTTTGTGCTGGCTGCTGTTGAAGTCATGGTTTGTGCTGTTATAACGGGTTGCTTCGGAGGTGGGTCAGTTGCAGGGGGAGGAGGAGGGGAGAAACCAGGCCTCTTGTTTCGCGACATAGGTGCTGAGTCGATTTCTTCGTTAGGCGCAGATACAGAGTGGAAATGCGTCTCTTTCATCTCTAGCTTGTTTGAAGCAAAGACCTCGTGATCATCAGAGCTGGTTGAACTATCGCAAGGTGAAGGTAGTAGATCCGTAAGTGACTTGATCGTCTCATCGTCATCAGATTCCTCTTCTCTATTGTGAGCTGCTGATTTGTCTATGGAAGCCATAGTCACAAATTTCCCTGGCTGATAACGTTTTTCAAATTTTCTGGACTTCTCCTTTATGGAAGGATCTTGCTTGACGGAGACTGGTGGAGGAGGAGATGATTGGCCAGTGATATTGTGCAGGTTAATTTTCTCCTTTGCCAGTGACACGGTATCAGGAGGAATATCTGTCACAACAACGGATGGTTTCATAGAAACAATAGGAACTATGACAGGCTCTGTGTCCATCTTGGGCCTTGTGATAACTGGAGAATTTGTCAAAGATTCATCATCAGAGGAGTCTTTTTTATTGCGCACCACTGATGATATCATGGACGATAATCCTGGGTAATCTTCTGATTGATATTTTCTGATATTGGCAAAGGTAACATCAACCTTGGCTTTGATAGGCTGCCTCAGTTCATCATGGGTATCGATGCTGGAATCCAAGCTGTCAGAATCGTGCCATGGTTTTTCAATGAAATGACCTTTATGATTCACAGCTGGCGCTGCATTATCTGGTTGAAATTTGATGTCGGCAGCACTAACTGCAATTGTTGAAGGTGGAGGTTTTGTGGTAGGTGGTGGAAGAAATTGAACCACAACTTCAACTGATGGTTGCACAGTTTTCGGTGAGGCAACACTTGTCGTGATTTGTAAGTTAGAACTATCTGGTTTGGGGTGTTGCAGAGTTCCATCAGATTGGGATTCGTCATCATCATCATCATCATCAGAAGAAGAACCATGGACGACTGCAAGTTGTGAATCGGATTGGAAATTCTCAGTATTGACAAGAACAACATCATTTGAATGTGCTGGTCTTGTGATTAGAACTGGAGTGAAGAAAGATGCCCCATGAACATAGGGCCTGACGGTAACTAATGGGGTAATATCAGAGTTGGAGGAATCGAAGCTGGCATCCAAGGAATCTCCCTCTACTGGTTGTTTAACTAATGATGGCAGGAAAGTGACTGAGTGCTTCGTGGATTTCGTTGAAGACTTGTGTGTCTCATTGCTAGAAAGCGAGCTGTCCAATTTGCACATTGAAGATTTGTTTTCCTCATCGGATGCAGAAGATGAAGAATGTACTTCCTTTTGAAGAATAATAGGTCCAATTTCTGGTTTGGATGCTTCTTCATTGAGGAGAACTTCACTTTGAGAAATGACTGGTGGTGGTGGAGAAATGACAACTGTCTCTTGAATAACGGACTTTACTGACACGTTTGCGGTAGCCTCGACTTCATTGCTGGATTCAGAACTTCCGGACTTGGATCTCCGTTGCCTGACTGTAGATTTCAATTCATTGTACCACTCGTCATTTTTAATAGGAGCAATGACAACTATCTCATCAGTAGTGGGCTCTGTTGGCATATTTTGTGTAACATCGTTTTCGTTACTGGAATCAGAACTTGCGGACTTGGATCTCCGTTGCCTGACTGTAGATTTCAATTCATCGTACCAAAGAGGGTGTTTTTCCTGTTTTTCAGGAAGATCTTCTGGCTGGAACTTCTCATCATTCAACTGGACCACGTCCATAGAATGAGCAGGTGTTGAAGTGGTTGGGTTATAGATGGCATCATCCACATAGAGTGGAGGTTTTATCAGCACAACCGGGGCAGCATCATCGCTATCGGAATCTGAGCTTCCAGACTTGGTTGCTAGTTTTCCGGCAGGAGACTTCAATTTGTCCTCGTCGTCATCGTCTTCAGAAGTAGAAGACTCTTGACTTTCTTGAGCAACTGAAATCTCGCCAGGTTGAAATCCATCATCGTTGATATGGTATGTAATAGTCGTATGGGGAAGAGAGAAAACTGTCCCATCAGTAGTTGATTGTATGGATTCTTTTGGATCATCATCAGCTTCCTGGCTGGAATTTAAAATGTCAAAATTGGGCGTCTGCAGAATGATAGGAGCTTTTGCCGCTTCATCGTCGGAAGAATCTTCTTTGGTGCGATGGCTCACTTCAGGCAAGAAACTCTCAATGTCGCTTGAAATTGTTAAAAGTGGTGATTGTTCAATTTCTTGATTAGAACTTGTAACAAGTCTATTCTCAGCAACTGCAGGTGGCTTGGGCGATATGGGAGGCTGTTCGGTGGAAGATTTGGTCACGTCGCAATCATTGCTAGTATGTGACGAATCTGAAGAGAAAGAAGATGAGGAGGAGTGTCTCTGTTTCTGTGGACTGGTTGGGGATTTAGGAGATGATGTAACGATGTCAATAGATTGAAATATCTCTGGTGCGATATATGGAGGTGGAGAATTGTCCCCAGGTTCGAACATCATGCTGAATACGCGGGCTGCTGTGGCTGATGGTGGCGGTTGCATGGGTAATGGAGGAGTCGGCGATGCGGATTTAGTTGGACTGGGTGATTTGGAGCTTGATTGGCTTCGCACTCTCGGTGCAAAACCCAGAAGTGAGTCCATTACATCCACCAGATCAACAGAGCTGTGGCAAGGAACTGCATGGACTGTGTCAGCTGAGTCCATCTCTTCCATGATTTTCGTCACTGAAATGAGTAATATAGTATAAGTGACTAACATTTTAAATATATATTTAACTGATATGCAGAGTTTGAAAAAATTGGCAGAAGTAACGTTGGGGCAGTTTCTGCCAAATGTAAATTTCAATTATTGTTGCACTTGGTCAAATTGTTTTCAACGTGGTGGCAATATACAGGGTAATTCACGAATTCGTTTCCACCCCCCCCCCCCAATTTACAGGAGTGAGTTAAATTAATTAAATATGATATGGGTGTTATGTATCACCTTGGGGGCTGTCCATTTATAAATGTTTCCCTGACCTTGGATCGACGCTTCAAGGTCTTCCAGTTTCAAATTCTTTAATATTAAAGATACGTTGGTAGTTGCAATTGGAAAAGTGTTCTGTGGTTCTTTATGAGAATAACTGCGAAAACAGAAATTAAATCGGATCAATATTGGAGGATTTAGACCCACTTGATTGAAATGTCAAAATCATATTCCTCCCATTCAAGAGCTTGCCTGCATTGCATCTAGTGATCTCAAAAACCATTGAGGCCCGGTATCATGGCCTGTTAGATTGCCAGATCTGACAATTCTGGACTTTTTCTTTTGGGGATTCGTGAGGGCGCATGGTTTTTGAGATCACTAGATGCAATGCAGGCAAGCTCTTGAATGGGAGGAATATGATTTTGACATTTCAGCCAAGTGGGTCTAAATCCTCCAATATTGATCCGATTTAATTTCTGTTTTCACAGTTATTCTCATAAAGAACCACAGAACACTTTTCCAATTGCAACTACCAACTTATCTTTAATATTGAAGAATTTGAAACTTGAATAAATAGGTAGGCCTATACTTGACAAAAGATTTTATTTTCAAAACTAATGCTCTCATTTTATCAATGTGACACCTATTTCTTTTTGCATGACGAAGTTCGTGGAGAGACCCATACTCAATTTTATCGGGAAAAGCAAAGTGCACTTTATCTTGAAGGATGCCATTTTATTTACTGCACGATTAAGTTTTTTGGAAGATCTATTCACGCATGCATAAATTTTATGTGGAAGGCAGCTGGGTGTTCTGGCCAACCCTTTTAGGAAATTGTACTCGTTACCTTGTTTTTTATTATCGATATACAACCAAAAACTATGTATAATTTATTTCCTACACGTTTCTACGTATGAAATTGTACAAAATAACCGGTTATAATGAACCAAAATTTAGCACAAGTCCAAGTAATAAAAGTCAATTTTATAGCAAATGTGGCCAGTGTCGAGTGATTTGTTTAAAATGTGATTAATTTCATTTAAATTTGACAATTATCCTTTTTCAATTTATGTGACACCATTTTTTTAATACATGTTCAGTCGTTCAAATATTCGAATCATAGATTACACGTTGATGTGAATAAATATAGAAGGCCATAGCGCCATCTAGCGTTTGAAAATCGGACTTTTCAACCCCCCTGCCCCTCCCAATTGTTGCATTCCTAGTGCAGGTTATATATAATAGATGGCGTTGTGATTCCAGTTCAGCAATTCTATACAACAGTTTTCATCTTCATTTAAATTAATTTTAAAAAATGTAACAATTGTTCCAAAACTTGCATAAAATGTGATATTTCAAGGAAAGATAAATCCTTATAATAATTAATTTATGGGTTATCAACTCTTAATTGTTGTCATTGATTTCATGTGAAACTTAATAGCGCAACATCAAAATAAAATTACTATACGAAGACCTATATATAATTCCAAGTTGTTTAGATATCTTATTTCATTGTGATATATATCTGTCACTTGATTTTTGTGCTCCATATATAATAAATCAGCTAAATGAAGTGAAGTTGCTCTGTGCAAAAAGACTCCTTGAAATTGCATAAAGAATGCTTATTTTGGTAAGTTTATCGGTCGCTGACTTGCAGTCCGTTTCCCTACAGAAAAACATATTTTGGGCGACGACAAACACATTTTTATTTTGCTCTTCAACACATGACTAAAAATGGACGAGTGGAAATTGCGCAAGACATTAGGGCAAGTACGCAATATTACATATGTAACATTTTGTGCCACCTTTTGTTATGTGTAAGTTGGCATAAATTCAAATTCAACAGCAAGTTGACTGACAAGCAGTCTACTTATGCTTATAAGACTTGGTTTGGTAGCATTTGTATTTACTAGTTTGAAAATTTGGGTGCGCCAGCCGGTTTAACCTTGTTCGCCTGTAGGACAAAACGGAATTCTTTGTTTTTTCTGTATTAAAAGACGTCCCAGAACACGTGTCCTTCTTTGTATATATATATACAATACTTTGTGTAAAGTTCAAATGGACATCAAAACCTCGCTGAGCACTAAATTATGTAGTTTGGTGTAGGGCTGTTATAACAGTAATAACTGGAAATGTTTGTGCTTGTTTTGTATTTATATTTAAATGGGACAAATAGTACGTATGAGCTAATAAAATAGTGAAAATGAATACAATTTAATTCTTAACTTATAAGACAGACAGTTGTGAATATTCAATTACACCATATAGCTTTCTTTTCATTTTTGACCTTTACAATTTGTTTCGGATTTCATACTGCAGGAAGTTTTGCTACTCGTTCACGCAGCAAAGTCTTAATTTGCTGTGAAACAAATTTCGTAATAGACCGAGTATGAAAAATAAAGCTAAATTTCTAAAGATCCCAATGTAACTGATGAGAATTGCACCTGTTCAAGATTATTACTTATTAATTCACGCTATTGATGTGGCACACGTGGTTTAATCCCGTTTCATCTGTAAACCCCTTTCATAAATGAAATCACGACCGTCTTGTTGGCTTCAGCCTCAAACAGGAAGTCGTGAAAAGGTTCTGGGTCATGTAGAAAATATACATATATCTTGTACGGATAATCAATAGCTGGTTACCATGGTTACATCTATTCTCATCCCTAGCTTACATCAAAGGCTCTCTTAATGGAAAGTGATGTGCCACGTAAATAATTATACCTACTGTAGTCCGTAGTGCAATTAGTGGAGAATACGTATAAATTTTTCAAACTTAAAAACTGCAATTGCTAACTGGAAGATGCATTTATGTATTTTGGAAAGGGAAAATGTTACTGAATTGATTTATATTGCTGCGAAAGACTGACTTTTTTGCTTATCTCAAGAGGGTAACGTGTTGTGTATATCTCGGGATGGTTTCCAAAAGTAAGTTTGGCATTTTTACGAAATGGCTCAAGATTGAATTCAAATAATGCTTTCAAAAATAAGCAATGCCTTTGTACAATTTACGGAACGGGTGTAAATTCAAATCGTAATTGTACACCTATTCAATATAATGATGGTTAACTGTTTACATTTAACTCAATGTACATGTTAAAAATGCATAAAGTAATAGAATTTTTTTAAATAGTTGCAAATGCCACAAGAAAGTCTTCATAAATTTCCACAGTGAAATATTTTGGTAATCAGCGCATTCGCATATTTGAAGCATGACTCGTCAAACAATGTTGACACAACATAGGACAAAGTAACGGAAATAAAACTGCATCATGGGATGGTCTGTGGGAATTTCATGAACAACGAATGTCCTTTTTTTCTCAATTATAATTGATGCTATTGCAGTGAATTTCCTGTTCCGTTTGCGTTCAGAATTGGATATCTGGGCGGTGTTTTGGTGAATCAAATTCACTTGCCTCGTTTTCACAAGTTTTCTTTTATGACAAAAATTCAGTTGTCATGACTATTTTTTTCAAACGACCATTTCCTGAAGCCGTGGTGGAGACGTGGCCAAGTAATACCGAGTTCGTAAACTTTCAACACCCCATTTATGTGCTATATCCATGAACTTTTTTCGCAATTTTGACCGATTTTATTGCTTCATGATGGCCAAATTTTGAGGGAATATTACTGAATTTTTAATGACATAATACTGTACATGTGCTTGGGGCTTTTAATTATGTAATGGTTTTGTTTGAGTTCTCTCTCTCATTCCATGCAATATGACCGCCAAAAAGTGAAGTTTATTTTGGCCAACAATCTCAACAAGCCATGGAACTTCCAAGGCGGAGGTTCTAAAAGCGATTCATTGAGTACGATGTATTTTCCGCCAGAGGAATTTCTTCTCTCTGTGGCTCTCCATGCATTTATGTGTGCAGCTTTATATGTAGCTTTCTCAATAACGAAGAAAGGAGAAAAAGAAGACCCGTGTGAAGGTCGTACAATTCATCTCTTTTCGTTTATACTTAGAAGTAAAACAGGATTATTTACATTGGGCTCATTGACAATTGAGACTTTGTTCAAGTTTTATGGCCTCAGTCCATCGTTTATTTATTAAACGTCACTTGAAGAAAAGCTGTAGAACACTTGAAATATTCTCTTTAAAGTGGTTTAGATTAGTGTATGGCATATATGTAACTGGTATACAGATAAAACTATACGGACAATTTTGTATTCAAAGGTAATAAATATACAATAGATTCAAAGTATGTCAATTGGATTTTAACAGTTGTTCAAATTTTACTACGCATGATTCAACAAATGCCCATCTTATGAAATTCATTTCCTCGTATACCATGTATAGTATAATGGTATGAATGAAATAAAAGAGGTCGCAAACAATGCAAACTTTCTGAAATGGTACAAATGATAATTGAGAAGCGTGGGTATCATTGTGGTGTACAACACGTGTCGTTATTGCATAACCGGTATGAAAATGACCGTTTCGGCTGAACATTGTCAAGAAAACCGCATTTTTCATTTTCACGATGGTAAACAACAATAAAAATGCAGAGGAAGTGTTTCTCTAAAAATAAAAACTGGTACTGATATGATCTACGTATATGGTTTTATTATATTCAATAAATTATGCGTTGAAACATGTTAAAGAGGAAGTGGGCATACGTAGTTTGAATGATGAAAGATGTTATATACCATGATATCTTCAATGATAAGTCAATATGATTTCTTGAAATTTAAACGGTCTAAATACACTCGCTGTAAAAAAATAGACAACACATGGCAAACATATTGATAAATTGAGTAGTAGAACCAAAGTTCAAACTTAGCTTCGACATGACGTCACGCAATCACCAATACACAAGTGCACTTTCATACAAGGTGACCGGGCTACTTAAAAAATTCAAGGCTTTAAATCATAAGGATAATTTTTTGCAAGAGAAAATAAAATATATATTTATTGCATGCTACAATAAATGTATATACTGTACATACATTCATGGTGCCATATCCTTTATTTGGCATTGTACTTTGCCCATAAATTTCTATTGAAATGAATGTATGACTTCCTGCAAAACCTATGCCCACATAATTCATATACAGGGTTGATTCACGAATTCGTTTCCACCCTCTCAGTTTACAGGAGTGAGAGAAATGCATGAAATGTGATATGGATCTTACGGATCACCTTGGGGACATGGGTTAATAGGAACTTTATGTCTAGTTTTTCTGCAGGGAATATACCCTGTCAGTTTGTCCAACGAATTCGGCAACACCCTGTATATGCAGGCGTATATACCATGTATATACAATAGATTATCTATTGATTGGTTTCCAAGAAAACGCAAAAATTGATATTATACCATCGTAACGTTAAGTGCATCAGCACTGTCGTTGAAAAACAAGTCGAAAACTTTTTATCTATGGGTAGGGCAAGAAACCTTGCTTTCTTTATCTTCAGTTATTAGATGTTGACATTTCTTACGCAATGAATTAGATCTTAGGTGATGTGTCGTAAGTTCATATTACACACAGGCGTTGGTTATACAGTATACTCTCCAGACAATTTTCCTTGTTTATTATTTTGCAAAATGGCAAGTTGGTTTTCCAGGCGTTGAAAGCCTTGTTATCCTGGTAAACATTTCGTCGTCATGACATAAATCGAAACAGCCGGATCAAATTGGTCAAGGACATTAAAACCATGGAGACTTTTACAAAATTGCACTTGTACTTTGATACAGTTGTCGCACTTGTTTTTACATTACTTTTTTTTGCATGTAACTACATGATGCCTCCGCTTCCGGCACGTTTATCAGTAAGCCTACAAGAAAATGATGCGTTGACTCCACCGAACTTGTGCAAAAAGTTTGCCATCTGAAGTATGTATTAGTGATCCAGAATACATACGCAGTTCGTGTTTTTTGTATTTTTTTAAGCTGCAATCTACGTTTTAGGTTTCAGAGGTAGCCCCAGTATTTATAAGTTGCAATGTTTTGTTTTGTAGTTACCTTGTAGATAATAATAATCTATATGCTAAAATTTCAAGCAATTGGTACCACTTTATAGTACTATATTGAAATATACGGGTATGTATGTATGTACAAGTGCTTTATTACACAGCGAACGCATTTACACTGATGACACTTGTAAATATACTACTTTCATCGAAATGAACAATTCACAATGGGTGAACGGAAATTATAAGGACAGGTGAACGTTGTAACATCAGGAAAAATGTCTGACTGATGGCGATAAAAATAAACGACATAGTGGTACGTGAAATGAGGATTCCATTTCTAGCAATTTGATTTCCATGTAAAATTCCAGGCAAAATTCGAATATTTCTGCAAGCCGTTTGCAGAAACCTAATACGAAACCTAATACTGTTAAATTTTCCAATCGGGGGGAAAATAACGACAGGTTCGAATAAATTATATTATATACGTCATCATGATGTTCTGCACGACTGTTGCAATGGTTTCCAGTTTCTCTGGAAAAATAATACCATACATTACAGTTATATCTTAACTGCATGGTTGTGTTATTAGCCAATTTTTTTGTGTAATGGAACAATTTTTTCATTGAAGTTATGACATAATATACATTGTGCTCGTTGATATACACAGCACCCTCTTGGGGTTGTCAATAACAACCATGTGGTCAAAATTTGAGCAGTGGGATATGGGTATTCCATTTTGAAGAGGGGTGATTAAAATAATCTAACAAGAGATCGCATGGTTTGTGAACGATACCCTTATAGTACTTGGTTGTCCCACTAATTTTTCAACTATACTTCGGAATTATTAATATTCAATTGTTCGTTAAATCCAGGCGCATCACGACTACAACGATAAACATTGCTAAACATTCTATGAATGCTGCTGAAACAGTGTAATTAGTATCGTATTGATTATTTCTTAATTTTAATATTTTTTCCATTATGAAATTACGCATTCAGAAATTTGAATATATTATAAAGATAAAAAGTCTAGCGGGATTTTTTGAACAAATATTTTTGGCGTTCTCGGTTTTATTTTGAAAAATCATCAGTGCGTAGTCAGTCTATTTCAGTTCAACTGTGTATTAAATCGCCGGTTTTCTCTAAACTCCCTATTCCAGCGACGTGAAATAACTACAAGTTTTTACAGCGCATCAGGGCAGGCATTTTGGCAAAATTTTAATGTGATTAGCTGGATTATTCTACCTTTGTAGGGTTTACACAGGATGTGTCCTCCCCGAGTGAAGCATCTAGACAATGGGATTTAATACAGTTCTGTACTGAAATAGGCTATAGCTTGTTTGTTTTTAAATGGCAGTTTATCGAACTGCCAAACATCTCAACTGCCTTTAAAATACCAAACAGAAAAGACACAATTTTCGCCAAAAGATTTGGCACCATTATACACAAATAGGCTACACATCAATTGAAAGGGAGCGGCATGTTTGAACATTGTTATTCGAAAACGTATATTCATTGCAACATGTAGACTGCTACGGAATGCATACAACACTGCAAAACGGCTTTCGAATATCATATTTGATTTCAGAGTCTGCGTCAATAAGAAGCAGACTTCATTAAATTGGAAAAGTAGTATGCATATAGATCTAGCAAAAGATTTCCATCTGTCTGAATCACTCTCTAAAATCTATTTCATGTTAACTCATTTCGCACATCCATCACTTTCTACATAGATAAGTCTGTCAAATCATATTACTATTTGCAGGTTTTTTTGATGCGATATTCCCTTGTCCTACTTTCACCCAAAAACCAGGGAAAGTACTTAATCAGAACCTGGAATACTAATTTTTTTACTGATTTCAGCACTTAAATCGTGTCGACCCAAAAATTCCCTCCACTCATAGAAGTGCATTCAATTCCCTCAATAAATATGTTGTTTCCCTACTACGTATAATTAAGAATCGTTTATATTTTTCGACAATACTGCTCCATTGAACTGTAGCCGGCGTAATAAGTACATACATCATTGTGTTTGCACAACCAATATACTTCACAAAATCATAAAATTCAATTTCCAAATAACCAATGAGAAGCGAGAGTATCTAAAATATTAAGCATACAGCCTCACTTGATTTTATATATTCATAATGCATATCGTTAAGCTTTAATACCACGCCCATATAGACGGATTGTGACGTGTCAGATTCGTGTAGACTGTAGACCAACATGCAGATTCTTTCATGTTATTAAATGGAAGTATAATAGCTACATTCGTACTCTGCTAAGTAGTCTAATTTTCAAAGCCAAACTTCTCTAGGAGACATGTAATCACAATTTCCACTATTCTACTTAGAACCACGCCCGTATTATGTTATTTTAAAACTGCTTGGAAACGCCTGGTCATATCAATTCACTACTTCACAATTACCTGGGTCAGAATCCTGGGGCACACAAGGAATGATCATCTCGTCTTCTGCAGCAGACGAAGAAGACTCGCTGTCACTCGAACATTTCTGATACCTCTTGCATTTGCAAACACATGTGGCAAGTTGTGCTCGCAATTCTAACACTTCCAACTGCAATTTGCCTACTTTAGCCTGCAATTCTTCCATCTTTGCAAATCAACAATGGCTCCAGCAATGGGCTAGAACTTTTCTCGATCAAGCTACTAAAACTTTTGGGTGTGGGATTTTGGATACAAGGCACACACCCTATTCGCATAACACGTACACAAGACAACCAGTCTGATAAGATATGAATGGGATGATGTTGTGCAAATTGAACCTTTGTTCCTTTTAAAAGTGTGATTATACTCGTATAAAGCGTCGAAAAAAAACAACTTTCAATGTTCAAACATACCCCTCCCTTTCCAAAATAAATATATCAAACAAGCCATGTGAGACATTGAAGAACAACATCGACAACAGCTGTACATAATTTTCAAATTGCACGCATTAATAGTAATTATACAATACATACAATAGGGAAACAACTTATGTCAGATATTACATTTATTCTTACCTGGACCCGAACTTCTGGCCCTTATTTGATCACTGGTCACAAGTCAGCAACGCAACAGAGCTACATTTAAATATATAATAAATATGCATCACAACACCAATTACTATACAACACTGCACGAAATCACGAGTTTAAAAAGTATTGGAATTTTTTTGAAGCAAATGGAGATAGCTATTGTACAAACTACTACTATTACAATCACCGACATGACACCAAAATAGGCATGCAAAACAGGAAGAACTATTGAAATAAACAAATACGTAGCATTCAGAATGAATAGAACATGCAAAACGTGCAGAAACAATGCACAAATGCAAATTAACCCGATGTTAAATAGCATCTATTTCCTAAATTATGAAATTGCGATGCAACATGCATGACAGAGTTGAGTTTACAAAAATATGGTGTAGGCATATACAATAAATGCGAGTGGTAGATTTTATTCTTTTCTGGTTGGAAGCTGTTATTACAGGTGGCATTTTGTGTGATGTCACACACCAGTGCACAGGTAAAATGGAGAAACGGGTCACTGGAGGTCAAGAGCGCCTTCGATTTCGGTTTTGCAAAGGTTGAATGTACGAAATTACAAACAAACGCCATATTAAACCCGTCAAGTAAAATTAGTATTGATGTGTTAATGTCATTGAATAATTAATATTTATTCAAATTGTTTAGAAAGATTTCAGAGAATACTTTAATGTTACACGAAAATTAAATTGAGCCGCAAAATCGTGGTCAAAACTATTTTTCCCAATTGAAAACATTGAAAATCCCAAATAATGTTGAAATTCACTTTTCCCTTTTAATATACCAATTGATGCACACTATATTATGAAATTATTCCAGCTGTAATGAACTAAAAATTTTATTTACGCATCTGAAATGTTTTTTCAAAAAAGTTATGTAAAAATATTATAGGTAATAATGAATTTCAATTTCTTTCTGGCAAGTTGTATTTACATGTGTAAATTTTAATTTTTTAATTGGTTTCAATGGAGTTTTACAAACTCACCTACATGAAAACAATCTATTGTTTAGTTTCCGGGCTAAAAAAAAACTTAATTGGGGATTGTATTGTCTGTCAATATTGAAAGCAATGGGCGTTATCTCGCTTCCGGAGCAGCAGGATATGATTTTTTTTGGGTGTGTTGTTACCCACATTTCTAGCTATAAACTTTTCAAAAAATATCAATATAACACAATGTGCATGAAGCAGGAAGAAACATGTCCACACATTTGTTATAAATTTCGCAACTATATTTTAACTATTTTTAATAGTTAACTAGTCAATAATAACGACATTAAATCTGTAATTGACGTTTTGAAATTTTCAATCCGAATATTCGATAACATCACTTGTTTTGAATACGGAAAGTGAATTTTATTTCCACCAAAAAAGTTTTCATAGTAGCAAAGATCAACTTGCGTATTTATCGCCATGGTGACGAATTCTGCTTTCGTCAAAATAAGTTTCTTCTATATTTGCAGTCGATTAGATAACTGCTTCAGCAGGTGTGTAGGCTACTTTGCACTACGCACTTTTCAGATAACGTCCAAATACGACGTAACTTTAACAATTAATCTTCTACTTCTCGATATTTATTTTACAAATTTGGCAGATCATGCTAGATTTCTTATCAGCTGAATAGAATTAGATTTTCATTTAAATTGTAACTATACTTGTAGTTGCATTATCATATAAATCAATACACGGTAAGAAAGATAGCTCGAAATGGAGAACAAATGTCATCCCAATTGTAACTAAATTTTGAATTCAAATTTGAAGAACTCTATATGATTCTCAAGGCTCAAATTTATACGTGTAAAAACTCCTTAGATTCAATATAAGAAATCCAAAATTTATGGCGAATTCTGCGTACTATCATTTGAAATTAAACTTGAAGATATTTTGCCCCCTCCCAAAGTTACTAGTCTGTGAAAAGAGCGACGAACCCTTGCGCACTTGACACACTTGTAGAAAATGCAATCTCAGATATCAAACTGTTTCGCAATAGTTTCAGATTATGCAAGTCACGTGACTGTAAGTGCCCAAAAAATGCGTGAATATGCAGGAAACGGAGGTGAATATCCCGGTTAGTAAACAAGGTTGCAAATGATCTAAAAACGTGAGGTGTTGTAAAGTAAGTTGAAATAACTTCACAGTTTCGTTTCATAACTAAATTTTAGATTTCGCATGAAACCTCCGAATTAATTAATTAATTCAGATACCTACATTGAATTGTGGGGATTGTGTTAAGGTAAATGGACTTGCAAGCACCTGGCAAATTATTTGTTGGACCGGTAAAGAAAGTCATGTTAATATTATTCCAACTACAAGGTAAATGCATTTATCCTTCCCAGGAGGTCACCCATGTTTGGATGCTATTGTAAAAGGAGTATTTATTGCAAATTTGGAGTCGCAACTTTGAATGCAAAGAACGGTGCATATGGAGGTCAACCTCCAGAAAACATATTATATATTGACATATTACCTATTAATTTTGATACATCCTGGAGTCAATTTAAGCATAATATGTACGTATTCAGATACAGACATTAATAAATTTGAATTTGTAGAAAAATGCACCGATATTAATTAGTTCGTCATATAAATTTAAAGTTTTTGCGTCTCAATGTAACTTCCACAGCATTTTATAATTTTGAATTTCCAAGTATTTTGAGCAAGTTAAACGCAGTCTTGCATAGAGAGGAATGTAATACAGGAATCATACATACATTGAATCATATTACCTCTTTCAAATTTTAATGACTAAGCTATTATTTATTTATAGTGACACTCCAAGAACTAATTTACAATTGCAATTTCTACTGAAAATAATTGTTGCACTGGATTTAACTATTTACGTCAAAAATTACCGAACTCTATTAATACGATAAATCACAATAAAATTGCACAAATGAATTCAAAATGTGTGTACAGTGGTCTCACTTTTTGCATTATTAGTATACATTTTCACGTTATGGGAATTTACTTTGCAATCACCCCAAACATGCATTAGTTAGGTAACATTATATGTTAGTGAAAAATAGCATGAAAAGGACAGACAAACAATTCATCTTTGCACATACAAACTATATATAATATATAAAATTTACCAGTATGAGCGAGTCCATCGATGGTTTTCGGCACAGTGCTGCATGAAACATTCTCCTCGGGTGCTTCTGCATCAGTTTCAGATGCTAACTTCTTGTCTGGTCTTGGGCCCAAGAAAGAGGACTCCATCCAGAACACCTGCTGCTTCTGTGACTTTGTTGGAGAAGGGGAATCTGTAGACTTGACCACTGTGTCACTGTGGTCCTGTTGTTGCGACAGTTCTTGACTACCATTCAAGCTCGTCAATTTTCCAATCTCACGTACCACTTCCTCAAGAGATGTCTCGATACCTGAAACGTTTATCTCGGGCACTGCATCCCTCGATGAATTGAAGACGTCATCATGTTTACTGACCACTGATGAACTCTTGCCCAATCTGTTGTGATCTCCATCACTACTACAGATGCTCCCTTCGCCTTCACTGTATCTTGTTGATACACGACCTGCAGATGAACCTGGGCGAGGGTATGCATGGTAACCAGGATTATTGGAAAGCCTCTCATGAGGTCCAGGGTAGTAGCTGAGGGAAGTAACAGGCAATTGTCTTGGCGTTCGCCAACCCAAGTATGGTGCAATGTGGTTTTGGCTTGATATACTGTTGATAGATGGCGTCCTGGACCTGGTATTAAGGAACATTGTGCTTGGCACAGATGTTGGAGAGTCACTTCTAGATGCAGGAGTGTTTAGGATGGTCAAACTTCTTCCCCCGAAGCTATAGCGACTGTAACAAAATGTACAAAATTTCAAGTCAAATACGGTTCATTGCTCGATCAACACGCTTATAGTCTATAAGGTATCTAGTGATTTTACAAAATTATCCTATTGACATCCTCTCTTACAGAACACTGTAAATTGCAAATGAAACCTTAATGGATGTAATATCATAAATATTGCAAATGTAATTCAATTGTTTGTGCGCGAATTGTATTTAGTACATATTCACTGATATTTCTTAACATTGTCGAAGAGTAGTAGTACGTTCTTGAATATTTTAATAATTTGCACAACTTCGAGTAGAAATTATGATGTAGGAAGGAATCACTCTGTTAAAAGTTGCATTAAAATGAATGACACATCACCTAAGAAATAATATTTTGAAATGGCAAATTCTACAAGAATGGTGCTGTAATTCGTCTAAACAGATTTGTAAAATTTGGAATTGTCATACAATTTTTGGAATCTGGGACAGTTTCGTAATAATTATTTGTACTTTAAGAGAATCAGTTTTACTTGCTTCATTTCCAAATCAAGCATTCAATCCTGGATTAAGTAAAGCAATTTAATAAAACTACATCGAAAGGCAGGCCTGGATTATAACCTCACACCCACAATAATGATCGATACATCTTAAGGTAGAACACAATCATTTTTTTTTCCGCCCATACGTATGTACATTTGGTAGGCTAAAAATTACTGACATTCCCTTCTTCCGGTAAAAGCTATTTTGACTAAAGCAGCACATCCGGTGCAGACTGAGTTTTACATCAATAATCGTAAACAAGTTCCTGCCAAAGAACATTCAGGACAATTCATTGTGCCCATAAGTGTAGGCACACAAAAATATTTAGTTATGGCATACATTGCACTAATAGTATTTATTACCCCAATGAAAAAGTATTATCATAAAAGTCAGCATAGATAACCATTAATACAAATCACAAGTCATAAACGTCTTGTAAGAACTTTAAATTTGTAGTTTGGCTTAAAGGTTGTCTAAAATTACAGCTTTGAGACGTGTAATATTAATTCTCAATTTCCCATTTTGTTGGTTACGTGGCATTGATTTCATCTTCGTGCTGAAGACTGATTTTTGTTTCAATTTGTTGTGAGTTTTAGCATGATTTTAGTTATTTGTAAAAAAAATAAATTCTTATTGCAACTGAATTCTCGCTGCATGAATGCATTTTTTTAGATGGAGGCTTGTTTGCATTTTAAAATCTGAGGCAATACGGGATTTGATCTTAGGTTTTTTTTCAAAAATAAACACGAGTACGTGTATAAACAAATGATAAAAAGTAAGATATAACGTGTGTGAAAATGGGATGTCACAAATACAAGACAGATAGCACATTTTATGCGATCGAATCGTCCCCAACATGTCCTACATCAAGGTGACACAATTTCCTGTTTTTGAATTCAATACCCTATATTAATCAATATTTACAACTATTAACTCGTAGAAACGAAACCCACAAAATTCACTAGCTTACCGCAATTTCATTGGCGAAATTAAATTACGACGGGTTTTATACAGTGATTACTGATTGTCAGTGATATTTTCCTAGAAATGGCATGTTATTAGAAACTTTCATTATTATATGGGAGGAATAAATATTTTGAGTTAGAGATAAGGTTACCGCGACGAGATTATCACTACTGTGGAATGTGAGAATTTTCCAGACCCTCCTCTGAATGCCAAAGCATAACCTAATCATCATGATATTGTACCTACGTGAAATACCTGAACAGTTTTGCCCAATTATTACGTAACGTAAGGAGATTTCATTTTTACAAGTCACCCTATGCAATTGGTTACTTAGTTACATGAATTGTTTGTAGTAATAGAATTTGACATTCAACACACGTAAAAGTACTGTTAAATTATATTACAAATGGTTTTATTCGGATATAAATTTCATATATGGAAAACAAATTATGACGGATTCGATATAGGGCGCAGTAAAAAAAACATAAGCGTTCTAAATTTATGTTGTAGTCCCATTTACGTTATACACCACCATTGAATACTGTTTCTTCATTTAATTTAACAATTTAAAAAATGTAAAATAAACAAAAAAATTAAATGTACGCGCTTTTGTGATGAAGTAAATAAATTCAAATTGGTTGGGCTAATTAGTTTCACAATCGCAGTTACACGATGGGATTTTGAATCGCATGGAAAAGATGGATGCATCTTTCCAGCCCTATCCCAAAGGTTGCAGATGGGAGACATTTTTACCTTGTCACATGCAATGGCGAATTATCATTTGTCGATGGAGTCACTGGGCTGTCGAGAAAAAGGCTCTCCTTAGATTCTTTGCGGAATGGCTTTGATGATGGCCTATTCCTTACGTCCTGCCATCTTTCCGGCCTCGTTTCGAATCCAGAAGAGGATGAGCCAGAATCCCTTCTGCTTCCCATCCCTTGGCTGCCATCCTTCTGTACATAGTTCACATACCACTTGGGCAAATCGAGGTTCTGCAACGACCTCCTCACTCTCAACTCATGCTCCGAAAGACACCTTTGAGCTCCATCTACTCCTGCAGCTCCTGTTGCAGCTCTTGCACTTGCTCTTTCTGTCCTCATCATGAGTCGATTCTCGGGCGGCAGAGCATTCGCCATGTTGTCTTCGTTGAGCAGAAATTCCATAGATCTGGCGTTCAGGAAGTGGTCTGGATCAGTGGTGGACTCGTCCATCACTGTTCCTGGGCTTCTGCTTCTTCCTCCCACCAGGTTGAACAAACTTCTTGTCTTGTAAGCAACAATTGATGCAGCTGTATCGGTAGAAGTCGAACAACTAAGCCCATTCGTTTGGGAGTTCCACTCGACGTTCAGCACTTCCCTGCTTACCAATGTATCAATATCCGTCTCTATGTAACCTGCCGCTGTTGGGGAAGCAGAAGCTGAATGCGGCAAGTAAGGCGTTTGCGCATTGGATGTGCCCGTTGTAACTGCTTCTGTTGACGCCCACCTATCGATCGCATAGCCGGAGTTGCAGTTACCATGGTGTTCCTCCTGCTCCTGGTTGAAATTTCGCTCGATATCGCTCAAATCATGAACGCTCCTAGCTACACGTTCCCGTCCTCGCTGCGCCCTCTGACGATAACCTTCCAGAGTTTCCTGCATATGAGATCTATGCTTGCCAGCATCGTCTTCCTCTTCGGAAGAGGTGAAGTCCGATGGTCTCTTGTTGATCGTCGCAGGGTTGTTTGGATTGAAGAACCGCTTCCTGGCGTCGATCACCCTTGATTTGGCCGCTATTACCCTTTGAGGTGGTAACGGGGGCTTTGCTGCATTTGTATCGCAATTGGTGTCAATATTTGTTTCGGCATTTGTGTTGTCACAACCGGAAACCAACTCCTCCCTCCTCTCCTGTTCTTGGTGCACATTATCACGGTGCTCTTCCACCTCGTGCATTTCGCCATCAGTATCTTGATCGACGGGGCTGCCCTGGGACAAGCACGGGATCGATGAGGTACAGGAGGAGGTTGGAGAGGAATTGGTGTTATCTGACACCCTTTCAGCGTCCCACCAGTCTGCGTCGTGCAAAGCGTGCAAAGCTTGCAAAGTAGTTATACCGGCTCTCAACTGGTCACCGCCGGAAGTAGACGACAGACAGTCTTCGGAGAAAGATCTCCTGTAGTAGGCAGCGGAACGACGACCGGAACTGGGATTGTCGTCGTCGTCTAAATTTGGCTGTGAGCCGCCCCATTTTTCATTATCTGGACAAGCACCTCCAGTGCCACCTCCACCTCCTCCTTGGCCAACTCCTGCGATTGACAAACAGCCGTCAGGGTTGTCGTCGTCGTAATCGTCCATCACGCTGAAGATGGCCGCATCTAATCCGCCACCAGGTGACTCAAAGTCCATGTACCATTGGGTTTTTGGTGGTACATGTGTCACATTAGTTGCAGTAGCATAATCTTTCTGTTTCTTACTCTTCCTCTGCTCAGAGTTTGTGTAGTCGTCCGGGTCCATGGCTTCATTAAAGTTGTTGAGGGACTTGGAGGCACTTGGCTGCTCCTCGTCTCTGTTCAGAGCAACTGGCAACGTTGGGGTCGTTGTTTGGATCGAATCCAAAAACGAGTTGTGATCCTCACACGCCCACTCCCACTCGGCGGAGTGGCCCACTTGCAGATGCTTTTTGGCCCAGGGGGCGCTCGCGGTTCCTCCTTTGTCGGCTCCTCCCCCTTCTTCTCCTTCTCCCTCTACTTTTACTTCTCCTTCTATTTCGTCTTGGCTATTCTCCTCCTTTTCTTCTTTTCCCTTCTGTTGGAAGGAGGCAACATCTGAGTTATCGCTCAATAAAGCCCCTCCCGAGTTGGCCCGCTTCCGGACAGGGACCCCTAGCTCGGTCTCCGGTGCAACACTATCCCCAAACAGGTCAGGGTCAGTGCTTGAAATTGTCGACAAGTTACGATAGTCATTACTGAAACAAATATCGGTGCATTCAGCAGGAATGGTGGTAGTAATGGTGTCGTTCAGTGTCCCCAGTGACGACACGACCGCCGTTGTAAACGGTGCAGTTTCGGCAGTGTTGTCATCGCAACAGGTGACAGTTGTCACAGAAGGGGAGTTGTTGATAAAAACTGGGGAAATAATCTCTTGGCGCACTTTTTGAAAACAGCTGTCTTCAATTTTCGAAGTTTGTACAGAAGTACTATGAAGGCCACCTTCAAGGGAACTTTGTTGACCGTTAATACTCCTATTAGTTGCCAGATAATAGCCTAAATCACTGTAACCAGAGTCTTCACTGAGGTCTTCGGATGATGGCGGTGCGTTTGTTCCTCCAACTAAATAAGTCTCCATTTTGAAATCCACACTTCGATGGTTCAACTTGTCAAAACTTCCGAAGCTCTTCAACGGTCCAGAGCCACTCGACGAAGGATATTCAATATTCTGGTCCGTCTTATTACCCACCATATCTTCTGTACTGCTGCAGGTGCTGCCGCATTCGGAACAGTCCAACGACCGAGATTTCACTACGATTCGAGATGAAACGGCCGACATCTGTGCCAGGTTAGTGAAAGATGTGCATTTCGTATCCGACCAATAATCCATGTTGTTGATACAAGGTTCCGATTGGCTCCTATGATGACACTCCAAGCTGTCTAGGTCATCGTCCTCCAATACACTCTGTCCACATGCTTCTTGCACGAATGCGGTAAGATCATAAACCGTTCTGTCACATTCTACTCGAGAAACAACACTTGAACGATTCTGCAGAAGTCTTTTGGAATCGGTCAAATCGGGAGCTGATCGAACACCCACTAGTCTAGATCGAGACTTGCTAGTCTTTGGTACATTTTGGACAATGCCCACGTCAAAGTCATGGTATTTTCCTGAATTAAAAGGGTGTAAGTCGTGTTGCGCTTTGCCATTCGCAGAATAGGCAAACTCATTGCGGAACTCCGCGGATTCTAGTTCCTTAAGTATGAGGTCCCTTATGGCTTCCCTAGTCTCAATAGAAGCTGTAGGTCCTACAAGACTTGCCAAATCTCGAGATTCTTTAGATTCCGAACCGGAAGTTGCTAAAGACATAAGGTAAGCGTCTATAGCGTCGCTCCATGAAGAAAACGACTCCTCTCCCGAGAATTCGCCTGAAGCATCTGCCGAAGACGCACCTCTGTCCATTTCAACTTGCTCTGCATGGTTCACGAGACTCTCCAGATAGGCCAAAACCGCATCAGTTGCTCTGCTTTGCTGGCAGGATGATGTCGTATTCTGTATCCTAGAAATTGAGGAAGATGAGCACTCGGGTGGGGTTTCTTGAAGCACGTGAATGACACTGTCGGCTCCATCTGTCAAATCATCACCCCAACACCATACACCTGAATAGTCCGATACATCAACTTCATCAGGCGTTTCTTCCTCGATGGTCTCCAAAAATCCGAAAGTTCGATGTACGTGTTCAGTGTCTTGCTCTAGTTGCTCGTTGTCCTGGTCATCGTCGCCGTCGTCGGTAATGGTGGTATCGTAATCCCATGAAACTTGGTATGCAAGGTTGTCATAAGCGTACATGGAAGATGCGGACAGCGACTGTTGCATTTTGTGGGTGCGGTGGTGGTCATCGAGATCTTCAAGGTTTTCGTGGTAATCGCGAACGTCGACGTCCATTGCCATTCGAAACACCGATGTCAGCAAAAGGGATTTGGACGTGTATACCGAAGGGGAATGTAGGGGAAGAAATGTGGACAGCGCCAAACAACAGCCAACGATATAAAACGCAGTGTTTTATGGGCGGGACTTTATCGTCCATTGTTGGACATGTTCACCAATGGCTGTTGTTGGTGGCACGCCTTCATGGCCGTGAAGTGGCCTGAATTTGCTTCAGGCGAAAACAAGTCGCCCACCTTTCTCTCCTCTGCACTCTTTTTTACGTCTCTTTCATTATTTGCAAGATTTTTTGTGCGCCGTTTTACCTGTTGCGAGCGAATCTCGCATTCCCCAACTTTTCCCAAAGTGGCCATCTTGGTACGTAGGCCACCTACTACTGTGTAATCGACTATGCAAATAAAAACCTGGTTTCATTAACTGCATGCATGGTGATATTTTCCCTTATGTGTGCTACCTTCTTGCACCGTTTGTATAATTTCAGGTTTCTGGCTTGTGCTACATACAAACTTGAATCTAGGTTTTCCGACCTGTAAAAGTAGTAATTTTTGAAAATAGTATTAATTTGGAATGGAAAGTCTCAGGATTGAAACAAATTTTAGTGCGAATAAAGAAATATGAGGCATTTGCCATTTTTGTAACTTTACAAATAGTGTTGAACAAGGTATTTTCAATTATCAAAAAGAAAATCATGTAAAATTGGTGGTTTCCTCCTGAATGTAATTTCATAGCGCATGTGATACACGAACACAAAAATTGATAAATGGCAGCAAACTTGAGAAATAGTTTCCATAAAGTGAATTGTTGTATACATTCAACTTTTTAAGCGGATTAATCAACACTAACTTTTCACTGAAAAAGTCGCTACTACGATATTTGAAAGCCGAGCACGTTTTCACTACATTTCTAACTCAAACGGATGGCATTCTTTTGCAAATTATTCTATGTTGTGTAGGGGAAAACTGGAATGGGTGATTCATGCATTCTGGGCCGTTTTAATACGACCTGTATTCCAATGCTTGTTTTTTTTACTTTTATGTCTGGTGTTTTTGAGATTCAAAATCGCTTAGAATGTGATTTTTCATAGCTGCATAAAAACCACGCAAGTTTAAACCCATGCATGTTGGACTCTTAACTACTGTGCAAAAAGGTGGACGTTTTGCGCATGCACTTTGATAGGCCACAAGTGTTTCACCGGAAATGGGGTGTTTGTTGACTTGCAACCGTCACGCAGACAATTTTTTGAGGCCATCGTGGTTGATTGTGGTTCATAGACTTTAAAGCTTGTGGATGTAATGCAAATAAAATATACGTTCCAGGTAAATTTAAATTTAGGGGTCGTCGACAGCTGAGATGAGAGGGGTTTTAGACAAAATGTAAATTTCAACTTCCTCAATTCCACTTGAGAATCTGTAAACAAAGTTCGTTTCATATTCTGGGAATGAAATTTACAACATGACTGCAACAATTCTTGGAAGGAAGAAAGTTGACCTTTAAGGACCGGCCAATTTATCTCAACACTAAATAAGTGTCGTAAGTCTACTGTTAATGTTTTAATTAGTTTACATCAAAGGTGAACTGACAACGTTTTCTGAGGTACCCTGAAAATTACACTGAAGAATAATCTCTAAAAAATAAAACTACAACTCACAGGAATTTTTGTTTAGAATTATTGCTAAGTAGTGAAGAGTGAATATCAACCCCATCCCTTCAGCCCTTTTCAACTGCACCTAGATAACAAGTTTAACACCTGCTAGCATTTGGTCCCTTCCTTTACTTTACAGCAACGCATCATCAAAGAAGGGAGTGACGTCATCCCCTAAGCATTCCTGAGCTTTACTTATCTTAGATAATAGTTAAAAAAATTCCAATGAGTTGTTGTTTATTGTGCGCCTTCAATTATAGGGATTTTTCGTAATCCGTAATTTTCCGTCAAAAAGGTTTTTCATGACCAGGTCAACAAAAATTCTCAATACTAGTTCATTTTAGCTAAAATTCTGAGCAAAAAATTGACAATCATAAGCTTTTAGTTTTGTTTTTTATCTCAGCAAATTATCACATCTGCTTTCCACACGAGATAACATTAATAACGAATGCTTATTTTGAAAGTGATACACATGCACATGTAGACTTGAAATTTATTATTAGCTGAAAAAATTATACCCGATCTTTTCATGTCCTAGTAAATATATGCGTTATTTTTCATTACCCTTTAAAAATAACCACTACTGTTTACGCATTTATAATTCATAATAAGTTAAATATACATATATCAATTTTTTTGGCTATATACATATAAAAACGGTCTATTTTAACAATAACAATTTAAATTGTTATGGAACTGTTGTAAAGTTCATCTTTTCCCCTGTCAATAAAGCTGAAGCCCTTTACGCATCCTTGAATAAATATCGATTTCGGAAGCATGGATGCATAGGGTTGTGAAAGCAGCTTGAAAACGGGGTTTAATTTTTTGTTTGAAACCGTACCTGGCTAGGTAATAGCAGAAGAAATATGATAAATTGCTGAAGATTTTAAATCACTGATGCGAATAATACTTTTAATTGAAAATGTATACAAGATTGAAATATGTTCACGTTATGCATTATGAAATTCGAAAATGTGCGTCAGCGCCATCTAGTGGATAATCGATGCAACTGTGCGACGTCGAGCGTGCGACTGCACAGGTCGTTGAACTTTCAATGGCGTGGCGTTTACAAGACAATCGTATACATATTTAATATTTACATTATAGAAATTCGCACACCCGCAATTTTACCAATTGCATTTGTGAATTTCTTAGTCCATGACGTAAATTTCATACAATTGCAACAAGTTGTTTTGCAAAAACATTCCTAAAATTGGTTCATAATCATCACAAAAAATTGCTGAGATCGACGCAATTTTTTAGATTTGTAATTCCAGATAATCCCAATAAATTGATTACGAAACTATGGATAGATCAACAAATATCAGACGGTCATTTTGTTCAACAATAGATCTGTGTCAACCTGTCAATTTCCATAGATTTTACACGAAAATAAACCATAAATGACGCAATAAAAAGTGTTGTGACGTTGTGACACCGCTAACATGACGCGAGTTTTGAATTTGAGCTGCCCAGAATTACGCATTTGAAGTATGTAAATACACAGTACAACCGTATTAAATCATTATACAGGTAGTTTGGTAACAATTGTTAAATTTCAATTAATGTTCCCGAAATTAACTTTAATATTAAACAACATAAATGGGAGATAGCCATTATGACGCTATATGTTGCTGTGGTATAATAACGTCGTCAAATAGAAAGCACCATGGTGGCTGCGTCATATCATCCTGGCCGTGGTGCCGCCGACTAATGGGGAAACAACATTGAGCAGCAACCGGGATTTTGTCAAGCCTAGTTCGTTCTGTAACCTCTGCTGGCTTTCATTTCGCTTGATTCGCATTTAAATCGCCGCATCCTGTGCAAGGGATCCGCATCAGGAATGACGAAAAAAGTAATGAATTGTTCCTAATTATCTTGTTTGCGTTTCGGATGCTAAAAATGGTGAAAATTCGACTGGATTCGACGATATCACAACCATGAAATCAATCACCAATTTCGCGAATTGCCTCGATATCGTCAAGGCAATTCCAGCGTCTAAACCCCGTATTTCGATGTCACCGTCGCAGCTATCCCGTTCGTAACAAGTACGCAATTTTGGTAAGTTTTAGATATTATTTTGCCCGTTTCGGTAGAAAATTGTGATAGGCTTAAAATGTAACTTAACCCTAACCCAAAAATCGATTATGTGTATAGTACGTATTGCCATTTTGTTTGTAAACTAAACTTGATTCATCAAATAGCACGATGCTCACGTGACGGTGCTATGTACAGCCTGCTATTTTATTCAAGAAAATAACGCGTTTGTAAACTGCGTATTTTTGATTTTGCTATCTGTTTGTGGGCGTGTCTTGTATTACTCCGCCCACGCTTGTGCTGTTGTTTATCAGGTGAGTATGGAAATTCCCTAATGGCAGTTAATGTATCTTTATTAGAATGAACGATGCGTAAATTCAAGGTCTCACCTGAAAGATGTCTAATTTCCATTGGAATAAGAAAAATTCTAACTGAACACAGAATTGCATTTGATGAATAATAAATCTGATGAAGTAGTATTCATTTAAAAAAAATGAACAATTTCTGCTGTGCAATGAATGCATTACGTTTTGGTTCCAGATGAAAGGCTAGATAGGAAATGTCAAAAAAGTTATTTAATTTAAAAATCTGTGTTCAATTCCCCCATAATGAGTAAATTCTGCCCACTCTTTATTTGGAACAAATACCCATATGTGTCAAAGTAAGTGTAATATTTTAAAACTTGCAGTGTAGCTTTACAAATGATTTCTGATTTGTATTTGTGCATGAACCAAAATTGGGATTGCAGTAAGTCTGAACAGTGAAACTGTGTGTTTAAGAATTGCTTTCCAAATAAATAATGAAATGATTGCTCATTGTCACTTGAGAGACTCGTGAAAACTCTTTTCAGAATATGCTTCTTACACCAACTAATAATGTTACTTGTTCTTTTATTTTATTGCAAGGCTGCGTCTGGAGTGAGTTTGCGCAGCAATTTGGGTGCAAGTTATAAAATTGATGACCGAACCGCGCCAAGTGAAAGGACACAGTGGCTCCTATTAGTGGCAAAATGCCCATTCAAGCCCCTCAGTGGACCGAATTTTTGTCTTGCCCCATTTGCTACAATGAGTTCGACGAGAATCTGCGCCGCCCTATCAGCCTCGGCTGCGGACACACCGTGTGCAAGACATGCTTGTCGAAGCTGCACCGTAAGCAGTGTCCCTTTGACCAAACTTCCATCAACATCGACATCGAGAACCTGCCTGTCAACTTTGCGCTACTGCAGCTCGTTGGAGCCACGGTACCCGAAAGTGACAGCGCACCTTCGGTCAAGGACGTCAACAAAGAGGATTTGAAAAGTTACTTCGATGCGAAGAAATGCATCGAGGAGCTTGCCCTTTACCTCAAGCCGTACTCTGTTGGTAAGCTTGTGGAAAGGTAAAAAATACGTGTGATTTGTTTTATTATCGGGATGCCTTGGATCGCAGGAAACTTGGGAAGCAGTGTGAGCGTGTTGAGTCGGCCGATGCAGCGGAAACTGGTGACACTCATCAATTGTCAGCTGGTCGAGGAAGAAGGTCGATCGAGAGCTATGAGAGCAGCTCGGTCTCTCGGAGAAAGGACAGTGACCGAGTTGATACTTCAGCATCAGAATCCTCAGCAGCTGTCCGCAAACTTATGGGCTGCAGTGCGTGCTAGAGGATGCCAGTTTTTAGGACCAGGTATCATTCGATGCGTCTTGTTTGGTGAGATGTTATGTTCTCGATCAATGATGAATTGCCATTGGTTTATTTAGCGATGCAGGAAGAGGTTTTGAAACTAGTACTTTTGGCATTGGAGGATGGTTCGGCGTTGTCCAGAAAAGTGCTGGTCATGTTTGTGGTGCAGCGTCTCGAGCCACATTTCCCACAAGCGTCGAAAACGAGCATTGGGCATGTTGTCCAATTGCTGTATCGTGCTTCATGCTTTAAGGCATGTACTATGTTAAATATGATATCATCTGCAAATATATGTCTTCTTTCCTATGCTTTTAATACACCATTTCACATATGATAATTGAATTTTATCCAGTGCATTTGTGGATATCATGAAAGCACACTTGAACTTTGATGGATCGTATAACAGGTTTCCAAGCGAGAAGGTGATTCTTCACTGATGCAACTTAAAGAGGAATTCCGTACGTACGAGGCTCTGCGCCGTGAGCACGATGCACAGATAGTGCAAATCGCAACGGAAGCTGGTCTGAGGATTGCACCGGATCAGTGGTCGTCTTTATTGTACGGAGACACTGCACACAAATCCCACATGCAATCAATCATAGACAAAGTAAAAAACAACTGTTGACAGGTAATTCATGCCCAAAAACAATTTTTCAATGAGTTATTTGTGCTATTGCAGTTACAAACTCCACAGTCATTTGCTCAAAGTGTCCAGGAACTGGTGATAGCCTTACAAAGAACCAGTGATCCTGGCAACTTGTCCTGCCTTCGTCTACACCTAGAATTACTTGCTGGCATTGACCCTAGTCCAGGTATGTATCTAAATTTATATAATGAGTAAGTCTTTGTGAAAGCAGTAAACCTCAATTCCCCTCACCAATTAATAATATTGAAAACCATAAATATTTGAGTACCACTTTGATATAGTATAATCAACTTGGCTATCCCAGTTTTGTGGGGAAAAAATTATTTGTGACATTATTCACGCTCAAAGTCACCATTTTGCAGCATTTTTCAGAAATTGGTCCCCACTTTATTCGAACACGGATTCATGAATTTAAGCAGGGTTTTCACTATTCGAACTCAAATTGCATTGCCAAAGTTCCATATCACCGATTTGACATTTGACCTCTGAAGGTCATCTCTGGGTCACCCCAAACTTAGGTCAAAGGTCAAATTGAATTAAAATGAACTTTGACAATGCAAAAAGGGTTCGAATTACGAAAACCGCATTTAAATTCATGGCTTCAAGTTTGAATAAAGTGGGGACCAATTTTTCAAAATAGTATGGCTTTTTGAGACTTTGAGATCTGCTGCCGCAGTTGGATATTTTTTTTTTGAAAAAACAAGAATGCTAGAACACTTTTTTCCACCTATTTAACAACAAGATACACAAATTTCAGAAAATAAAATTGGTCGGAGAAACATTACAGTCAAAATTTACTGCTTTCACAAAGACTTACTCTAATTTAGTTGGTGGCGCACATTTGTGCGTTTTGTATTGATTGGACAATTTGACAGATACTGCAACACCTTCTTGGGAGGATTGCAGAAATGCAATGCATGCTGTCAAAGTAGTTGTGCAAGGACTTGTGGAGTTTATACAGAACCACGGCAGCCGGAAATTACACGACGGTTCTCACACGTTCAACAGCAAATACAAGACAAGCATGTGTCGTGATCTGACTCAGAGAGGAAGTTGTCCCAGAGGTGCCAATTGCTCCTTTGCTCACTCAGAGGAAGAAATGGAAAGGTAAATATTAAATGAATCTTTAGAAGTAAAGTAGGGTACAATGCACAAATACGTTAGAGCTGGCAGTCAGTTCCTTAATGACAAATATTCATGAAATATGGCAACTGTTTTCTCGTTAATTTCTCGTTTTATTTTACAGTTATATTTTACCCACAAGTAGCATTTGAACAAGAAAGGAAAAATATAATAGCCACTGTTTCCTGTTTTGTCCTGAAAGTAATATTAATTTAATGTGATTTAGATATCGTTCTAGGAACAGAAAAAGCGGCACGAAAGTTTCATCATCTGCTACTAAGAACCCTGATGGTACATTGCTTGTCAGGGTCTGCGACAATAGTAAAGATCACGTTGACAGGTATGAATTTGAAAGAACTTGATGGTTGGTAATGATTTATTGGTTTCTGACTGTTTGGATTGGCACTTTTAGGATCAGTGATCCCCTCAGTTTGCAATCTCAGAAGGTGCTGGTGCCTTTGACCAAGAATGGCACGGTCTATTCGAATGTTCAGCCTGATGAGCTGTTGTACTCAATGGCGACTTCCATCAACAGGCCACCATTCAACGGGCATGTTTTTAGAGATGGTATGTGCCTCTTTCCTATTACAGTCGAACATTTTTGTAATAATCGCACTGTGACCACTTGGCTATACTTGGCACTACTTAAAAGGCGTTTAATTATAATTTTGGTGGAAAAAAATCGGATAAAGTTGTGCATCTTGGCATTTTTTTTAAGTAATTCTGGAAATCTATTTCAGATGGATGAAAATTGTTACTTTCTGAATTTGGTTTATTTACTTGTATGAAAAAACTAATTTTCAGTTATCTGTTTAAGGTGTGCCAGGAAACAATTTAGTTTACCAGTCACGTGGCATACCCCTGTCACAAACTTCAACTGTCGGCCGCGCACAAACGGTATCGGTGAACAGGGTGGGGCAACCGTATACCCTGAATCCGGAGAGTCCGATCTACCAACCGTACAATTCAGGGACGAATCCTTTCACAGCTGCTGGCCAGCCCGTTTACTCGGCGTCCCCTCAGCAAATTTTCACGGGCAATCCTGTTGTCTACCCGGAACCTTACAGGTTATATTTATCAAACTTTAAGGTGCATTTGCACAATTGCTGATTAGTGAATGACATTTATGCAGCACTGGATCATACACTTCAGCATTACCTCACCCTTCAACAACTGTGGTGTCTAGCTCTGGAATTTGCAGTTATGTCACTGAGGATCAGCTAAGTGGACGACAGTACACTCATCATGATGCCAATCAGAAAATATCCATCAGGGAACAAAAAGTTACAAATACATGCTGGGAAAATATTGGACCTCCGGTTGGCCCGGGTTTGGTCCATCGGACCGTCTGTGGTCCTCCTGCTGCTATGGTAACACTGCTTTCAAAATCATGAATCAATAATTAAGTAACGTTTACAGTATTTTCCATAGATTTTGCGCACCAAAACTTCTCTGCCATTCTTTTTCATGCGTAGATAACAACGCGTATGATGCTAACCAGCGGGAAACCATATTAACCTCGCATATTTCTTATGTACAAGGTGCGACAATTAAATTCCCGGATTGATCAAATAACTTCTAAAATCTTAAATATAAGGTACATACACGTTTAATATGTTTCGAAGTAACTTTCACCTGCCATGATACACTTGTGTGATCCACTGTACAAACGTTTGAAACAATTTTTAAAATTATCTTTCTCTGAAGGGAAAAGATTTCAGGATACTGACGACGTCATGGCAAACGTGACGTCCATAATAAAGAGGATTCCGAAGGATAATTTTAAAAATTGTTTCAAACGTTTATACAGCCGATCACAAAAGTGTATTATGGCAGGTGGAAGTTACTTCAAAACATATGAAACGTTTATATGTACGTTACATAAAGATTTTAGAAGTTATTTTATCAGTCCGGGAATTTAATTATCGAACCTTGTATACCATGCTTGCTACTATTTCCCGAGTCCAGAACATATTTGTATATATAATGTGCGCATTATCTATCCAGAAATACGGTACAATGAATTTCAAAATTGGCTGAATGTCAACAGTTGCGTTTGAAATTATTTTTGCAGCAAGCTGTGACTAGCCGTAGCCTTGTAGCTTTACAGAAGCGAAAACAAGAGATTTTAAGTCAGTTAGAAAAAGGATACCAAGCGACTCTGCCGAGAGGGAGTCAATCCAATGCTGTTGGTCTTAGTTCAACGCCATCGTCTGGAGAAATGTGCAGCAAATCTGTGCCAGGGAAACAATCATACAATTCAAATTCCGTAAGTTTTGGTTGTATGTATATATGTTGTCTGCCTTTTAGGGTTACGTAACGCTTCATATTGTTTGATTTGCGTTACAGCCTGTGAAGGTATCTGAAGAAAGACCAACAAACGCATCTGGTTTTGCCTCGACATACTCGCATTGGGCCTCTGAGTATGCACTTTCTACAGGCTTCAGTTCCTCCAACAAGGGTTATGCAAATGGTCCTGCAAACTGTGATCGTGGAGCCTTAAAAAACGGGCACAATGCTGATAAGTCCATCAAGCGGTTGAACAGGTGCGTTGCACACAGATCATTGATTATACGAGACTATGGATTGTCTGTGAAATGATTTCAGCCCTGCTGAGGATGATCAATTCATCCCTTTCGACCCTCCTGTCGTTTCAAAATACGGACCAATATCAAGGGCTTCTAAGACAATTTTACGGCCTTCCAATCCAATCCAGGCGAGTTCACCTTTGGGAGGTTACACCGTATCGACACCTGTAGCCAGGAAGCCAGTGCCTGCTACCGTAGCCAGTCCGATGCCCACATGGTACAATGATGGTCCACGCCAAGTGAACGCGCTGCATCCCCAGCATGCAGGTATAATGTGCTGCCAATCAGTTTCTTGATACTATTTTGGTTCGTTTGTTGGAATTCCCTATTTATGTTTCATGCCTCAAGCTAATGTTTTAGTCAATGTGTTATTAATAATGTTTGATTAAATTTAGGTCTGAGATATGTATATTTGTTTCGATTTTTTACATAAAACTAAATTTGCAGTTTCTATAATATATTACTGCAACATCGTATAACCCTTGCAATGCTGTAAAATTGCATGAATTACGGGATTGCCTGGAAATATCACTTAATTTTGATGTTGCGCTTAAAAAATCTGGAAATTTTGGTTTAATAATCCATTATTGTTTTTTAATATTATTTATGATGTAACTACATGGAATTCACAGAAATATTTTGCTGTGCAAGTTAGTCTTGGAAGTGATTGTATTTAATATTTTCAGTTTGATATACAAACTATTCATCTGTAGTGCACAAGTCGCACTTTGTCGTATTCTGTATACGGGAATCTGAATTATGAAATGTATTCGAACTTGTACAGGGTACTGTGTTCCAGCCGCACATCCAGGGAATGGAATTGGGGACATTTACCCAACATCAGTGGCTGCTGTTTCCAAATCTACCCCGAGCAAATTGGTTCCAGCTGGTTGGCAGCCCCCAACCGGCACAACTCCTGTTTGGACTGTTCGGGACGCAAAGTACGTGCAACATTCATGGTATAATTTGAGGAATCTTCCTTTAGTATGGATGCAATTCGCTTGTGATATGTACACATTCCTTTATGCTTTAATTGTTTTGGATTATGTTAGGAGTTGCATCCATGTTTGAGGCGGGACTTCATCTCTTACTTTGTCTTAGACGTTTATTTTTCTGCAGTCACGTGATTGAGCAGGAGAATATGAAACTGGAGCTCAGGAAACCAGATCACAAGTTCAGCAAATTAAAGGTGTGTATTGCATTGGTTTATTTGAATGCATTTACAATTCATTGAATCTCTGTTTTCTGTGCTATTTTGTCGACTTTGTCTCTAACTCCAGTGGTTTTAATTCAGGAAAAGTCAGATCGAGATCTCTCCGATGATGACGACCTTGCCAATGAACTAGTTTACATTGAACAGTGCATTCAAGATGCAGAAAGGGAACTCAGACTGGTGAGTAACTGTATTTCATATCTTAAAGGGGTGCACTTGGACTTAAAGATTTGTTAGGTTGCAGTTCTAGTTGCTCATTATTTAGTTCGTTGTGAATATAGTGTGGCACTTTTGCTTGTCAAGTTGGTATTTAGTGAGTAATATGAAGGCTGCACCATTTTGTGTATGGTGCAATTGTAGAAGCAAATTCTTGAGTGGGAGAGTGCTTCCAATTACGGAAATGAATGGAAAAGAAGTCAGAATAGCAGTTTGGCATCCAATGGCAACAGCGACGAGGTGATTGCAATTCTGAAATTCACTGTTGTATGATTGTTTGAGAGTTAAAGGATTTCGTTTAACAATGCAGGAGGTATATGAGCTTCAAGTTGCGCAAGATATGCAAGAAGCTGAAAAACGCTGGCTTCATGAGCTTGAAGAAGATGAACCAGAATGGCCAGAGGAGCGCGATGACAAAAAGGGTAATTCACAATATCATTCATTATATTCCGATTTTCAATTTCTCTTTGACTGTCCTATAACTGTTGAATAGTCACATGTTGTATCCATAATCAAAAGTGACCAGACACATTTTCATTAACAGACAGGAAAATGATACTTTCATTATTTTATTAAAAGATTATTTTAGGACATGATTTTCTGTAGCCATCAATACCTAAACTTGTGTTGTTACACTGTAAGGGAAATAATTAAGAAAATATGACTAGTAATGAAATTACTGCTCCCTCGAATTTGTCTATTGCCACTGTTTAATAACTTGTGCTATTTTGTGTGAAGTTCAAAGAAACCCACCTTTCATCATTGTCTTGTAGCTTATGTTTTTACTAAAGAAATTTCCATCATTACGTAGCGAAATATTGAGATATAATATATCTTGTGCAGGTTCTGATCTTGTACTGATTCTGATTATTACAGTTATTACCCAAGTTTTTCTGTTTATTTAATATTTTGTTATTTGTTAGTGTAGCCGAAAACTATATATGCAGACAATGAGTTCAGTTTATTGCCTATTTCCAAAAATTTGCTGGTTTCTGCACCATGATATGTTATAGGAAATTATTTGGCACAGCAGTAGGTCCATGCAACATGATTTCTTCAAATTCCACACAGCTAGGGATGTGATTAACTTGGGATTACTAGTAATGTGGGAGAATCGATTGGTCGCATGACCTTGTCGCCTCCAACGAATATTCAAGGTTTTTGATTTTGCTATCTTTAAAGGTGTAAAAGTCAGTTGGGTGTTGTCAGTTAATTAGAACGCTGTAGTAGACCATTTGTTTGATAGGAAGGAACTGTTCAAATATTAAATCAAATTGCGTATTACATTGCAATTGCAATATTTTAGTGCTCGCGTAATCGACTATACAACTTAATATGGGATGAGAAAACCCTTGTTTACGCATGCTGTTGTAAACCATCTGATTTTGGTTTTCCCATTTCAGATGTAGACGGCAATCGTTCAGAAGAAACAAGTGCTGACATAATTCACTCAGAGAATCATTCACGTACTGAGTGAAGAAATATAAAACATGTTGCCTATCCATGTTTGTAATAGATAAGAAACGCTGTTTTTAGCGTTGAGCTCCTGATCATGATTTGGCAGATAGAAGAATGTTTGCCAAAAAGGATGCGTCTTTATCACAGGCGCGCTTTTTCTATGTTGATATTTTTACATTTTTAATTTAATTTTAATTTTTTTGGATATTTGAACTTTAAGGAAACAAAGAAGAAAATGGAAAAAACAAATTAAAAATGCATTGCTAGTTTCTTGCTATGTAAGGGTACCAATGCAATCCAAACAGGACTCTTTTTAATGTGCTGTGTTTGATTTGCGTTTGTTTCACCACACTGGTGACTTTGGCAGCACGTGACTGATCACGAGTTGTGTCCAGGTGCATACTGGTTGCAGTTGTGTAGCTTGTTGATTATTGTCTCGGCAAGAGATATATTCCCCTATCATGCTCGTGTGTGAGTTCCCCTTCCCCGATATCTATACGTGTTTCATTGCCAGCTGAGTGATGTGATTGTGTTATTGCGAGCACCTGTTTCAAACGATCCAAAAACACCATTGGAGGCTGACAAAAGATCAAGCAATAAATTGCAATTATTATCTATAAATAATATATCTGTTATTTAGATATGGTAGTATTACATTTGGATTTATTATATTTTTTCTGCTTGCACTTTGCTTTTTGACTATAATATGTTACAACTTCCATTGCTGGAATTAAAAAAAAGGTTAATTTCCAAGTACTTTTTGGACGACTAAATGTTTATTGAAGTTAATAATATGATATACTATACATGTATGTTATTTACAGGGAGGCTAGATTAGATAATCTTTATAATGGATAAAAATGTCAAAGGTTTGAAGTCCATGCGAATGATTTTCTGAAATGTTGTGTCCATGTTTAGTATCTTTTCCATTATAACTAATTCAGATAGAACTTGAACTATTATTGATAGTCCCATGGTTCCAATTACAGAGTTCATTCATTATATTACATTATAATTTGTACAAGTAATTTTTGGGGAAAGGTATGAATTTACTGTACATTTACTTATGGGTCAATCCATGTGAAATCAGGAAATGGGGTGTGCACCATGATTTTTATTAAATCTAATATTTTGCAGGTTATTAGCTTACATTATAACTTAAAATTCTGCAAAGTTGTAGTTTTTTTTTGGAGCATTAGATTGGGCGCAAAAATTGTCAAAGCAACGACGGCAGCGATAATTTTGTAAAAACAGTCTTTCTATAAACGCAGATATCTCCTCACCTAATAGGTGTATCAATAAAGTTATAAGAACGTTTTTTAAAGGCCAGGAAGAGTACTAAATAAAATGTTATATCGCATTTTCGTCATAATACGCAAGATTTCTTCCTGCGGCGAGTCAAAGTTGAGCAATTTCTGGTTACCTTTTTTCAGTTTGAGCTACCTATTATATTTCCGGTTTTATTCCAAATTTTCTGCACGTAACCCTTATCGAATTTCTGCATTGAAGTACTAATATTGTAAATTGTATCGGTCGCATTACAGAGAGCATAAAGCAGAAAACTCAACATAAATTCATGCATTCCAATAACAAAATATAAACTTGCCAAACTGTTCCAACGCTTTACTGCGATGAAATTGGAACCACGCAGTGGTCTATCAATAATGGTTGAAGACATAAAAAAGGTAAATATCGCAATGAGGGTTAAGTGCGAAACCATTTTTTAAGTGTCCTTTCGCCCATTTAAATAGGAATTTAAAATATAATTTTGGAAGTAATTGAATGGAAGTCATCTTTGGCAGCCATGTATAACCCACTTAGGCCTACTGCATAATCTTCTAGTCATGTATTATGCTAAACATTTTCAAAATTCATGCAATAATATGGGCTACATTGCAATGTGTTATTACTTTTACTTGCTTTTACCCAAACAAACGTGTTAGTGCCAACAAAAAAAAAGCACGATTGTAATTTGTAATTCTCCTAATGTTACACACCTATACTGGAAAAATTAATACCATAATCGAATTTGAAATATAACAGGTTCAAAAACTTCTGGTTTAATTAGTGAAGTGATAAATTAGCCATACAGTATGTGTTATAATGATAAGGCAATCGTCTGGATTTATTTGGAAGATCTTGAAATTTGTGAGGGATGCCTTTCAAAAGATGCAGACGCTTGCCTCTCCCTACATATCAAATCTTCAATATGCCTCAGTAAAATTCTAATTGAATATTAAATAAGAAAAAGTAGTTTAACATACATTTTAGTTAATTATGTTGTCATTTATTTTCAGAAATTATTGGATGCAACAGTGAATTCATTTTGAAAATCCTGGCATTGATTTTGATACTTATAAATATAAACTAACAAGCTAAATGTTCTTATTCAATGTGGTTTCTTGGGAGAAATTTGTTGATACGCTCGTATTGTGCTGAGAATGGATGTTCACCTTGCTAACTGTCGGTTACATTTTTATCGACAGGGTGTGTTTTCAATTAGAGAGGTGATGTATCTCACCTAGGACCTTCCAGGGCATATGTAAAATTACACTCTAATTGGACGTTCTTGATTTTGTAGCAAATTAAGGAAAAACAAACAATTGTACCAGTACATGCTTTCAGAATTTCGAACCCTGGAGATCTGGGCGGTATTCCTTATTCTCCTTGAATCTCGCTCTTTTTAGACGACTTTCAAATCCACTTTCCAGTGTAGTAATAATGGACCACTTTACAGTGGAGTAACATGGTCTACATTAGACTATTGCTGTTCATGTTCTGCAACATGTGCAACCCTTCTACTCTTATGTGAATTTAAGAGAAAGCTTATCAAATAGTGTATTCCAGATTTCACAAGAAAGTATTAAACTAATTCCATAAGTTTTACAGTACTCGTTTCATTAATAGACAATTGTTGCTTCAAGATAAATAAAATTTCCCGCTTGCAGAGTTTAATTTCATGAAATTAAAATTAGAATCTTCCAATTCGGGCTCTAATATCTAGACAATTTGGTTTCACAAATTCATGTAGATGTGATATCTGAATTCTTAGCTGCCATTTCCTGCATTGTAATCGGTAAAAATATTGCACTTAGAAAATTCAGTTGTGCGTTCAACACTTCAAAGAAGTCATTTGCAATTGAGATCTATATATTGCGGAAAATGCGAGTTGCTACATTTGATGTATTGTAAAGTAGAAAATGCTGTAGTTGTTTTTGTGTATGGAATGCAAGAACAGTTGAAGTTAGCAAATGTGTAAGTCATGCGTACTTTTTCTATGTTGGTGTATTTCATTTTACCTAATGCAAGTTCACAAATCATGTATTTGCCATATGGTTTTGTTATCAGCTATATTTCCCTCCTGACTAAACAATTGTTAGCCATTTTTGACAAAAAAGTTGTACACATGTTAGTCATATATTGTAGGCATTGTAGTTTATATGGTTTTTCTTTTCAGGCAAAAAGTGATGAGCAAAATGTGAGAAATCACTAAGCAGTCCAGTAATTGTTGACATGATTGTGGTTAAACTTTATGAACAAATTGAGAAAACATTTACTGTGCTCTTTCAATAGTTTATGTTCAAGTTCTTAATTGCAAAAGTTAACTCGTCCGTGAAACAAAATTTGTTGACCAAGAAACATTTTGCAGAAGTTGCCTAGTACTCAACCACTTTTATATTAATTCTGGTAATTCTTTTGTGCTAAATTTAGCATTATTTATAATTATACATGGAAATGATTTGCAGAAATTTTGTTGTATTCATAGAACCTAATATTTCGATTGAAATTTATTTTATCACGGTAAAGCAATATGTTAATATAATATAACTTCTGAAATTTTTTTATACGTTAAACAGTAGCCTGTATTGTATAATGTTGTATTAGTATTAAGGTTCTTCCATGAACTGCATTCAACAAAAAGCTGTAATACTTGTAAAATGTTTCAAGTAAACTCCACTTGGACGATTATAATTATGTATATTAGAAAGACATGTAATTCATGGATGAAACCTTATTGCGGGATTGACAGAATTGTTTGCGATTGTCATGCCAAGTTTGGTGCCCAATGGTTGAGGATGTTTTGTAAAATTGCTGATGATGTGCGTGCTTTTCTTTGTAATGACATATGTAATGCATGTATACCTTATTCTGGACTGATTATATTAATCGTTCCTCGCAGATTTATTGAATTGTGTTTTCCGTTTATGCAAAACCCATACAATAAGGAATGGGGAATTGCAAACAAACCAACCAGCAATTTCTGTGGTGCACAAACCATGGACCAATAAAAATACAATTTGACAAAATTCTGAAGAACTTCATTATACATATGCAAGTGTGTAGTAGTACCTCAATTATTCTACTCTTGGTAGTATTTACCGTATTTTCAAAATACTTGTATCTTGGAAACGGTGACAGTCAATTTGTTATGTTGGCCATATCACATGTGACGATAGTATTCGTTAAACTGCAAGAGATATAACCATAATCCCATTTGGAAAGCATTATTATTTACTATTACACCAATTGTTATTTTCAGCTTGTACTTTAATTTTTTGATCTGTAATTACTGAATTTGAAAGAATTGCTTCCCGCTACATACTGAATTCCTTGGGCAGAAACTAAACTTCGTATACATGCTTTTGAAGGAGGAATTTATGCTGTGCATATGCCATTGAAGTAGTACAACAGAGCATTGATACCCTTTGATTGGTAATTGGTAGGTCTTGCCATTTGTAGTGTAGGTAATCGACAGCAGGTATTTCCTACAGTTTTAAGAAAAATAACCTTTATTTTTATGTTCTAGCACTGTGCATTATGGCAGGACTATCATTTCGACGGTATATGTAGTGCATCAGCATTACCATTATAAAAAGTAAGTAAATTGTCCTTAAATAATTCAATTTGTAGTACTTTCATGTTTGTATTTTATCTCAACCTCTGTCAACACGTAAAAAATAATTATCCAATTTTAAAATGGTTACGCTCCTGTATATTGTAAATAAACATTTAATGAAGGGCCCAGTATAGCCTAACTACCTTCACAATTTTACGTAACTGGAACAATGTAGTTTATAATTACATCTTTCGCTAATACGTAATTCTCTGTTAGGTTGATATGTACATAATTTTGACATGATTAACTACTGTGTAGCGATACATTTCCAATTAAAATATTCCTACTATCATTAATGTCGCTTATTTCATAATTTCCTGGATCCAGTTGAGGAAATTTCCAACTTGGGTGTATAATCCAGGTAGTAAAGGTCTAGCACAGCCAATTCCAGCTGATACGACACCGATCAGCTCGTATTTGCTACCACTGCGCAGCATTAGTGGGCCACCAGAATCTCCCTGAGAAAAGTAAGCCATATTATCTTTATGTTAGTATACACATTTTGAGGATTTTGAGACAGATTATTCCATCTGGAATCATCTAATCCCAATTACCGCCATGGATTTCAACCGTTTTTCGGTATTTTTTGGAACACAACTACATATTGATAACTTTAAAAATCTGTAATCCGACTTCTATATTAGTACCAACAACCTCACAAAACTGATTGAATCAATGACGTTCATTTAAGCTAGTGAGGATATTTCTTATGCTGATTTCAGGTGGAATGCACCAAAGACTAACTGTAAGATCTCACTTGGCAAGAGTCACGGCCACCTTCTTTGTATCCTGCACACATGTGATTGCTGCTTATCGTCACTACTTTGCCCGCTTGATGATACCATTTCTGACATTTCAACCTGTCCACTATTACCACATCCAACTTTTGTACAATGCTGGCCCTATTCCCTCCTAAAAAAATCATATATATATATATAAAATGTATAAAAGCATTATAATCATTCATAATAAAAAATGTTTACTCCCAATTAAATAAGCTGTTAGGTTCGAGCAGTCTGAAAAATCCGATTTGTTGGATTTTTCAAACCTGGAAGCCTGTTAGGGAAGGTGTATTTTTGAACAGTGACTATTAGAACTAAATAGATCTCAGATTAGAGATTAAAGGAAGGTGCAGCATACATATACAAGATGGAATTAAGCTAGCAATGCCTTTGGATACAGTACATGTTTTCACTTTAATACATTTACCAATATAAGAATTCCGAACAAGATTTAGTGCATTGTTATGAATATAAAGCACCTAAGCCCTTGATGTATTTTGTGCACCGCTCAGCGTATAATTGTTAGTTCATTTTATCGGATATCGTCCCCTAATGCAAAAGGTATGAATGTGCCAATTTCATGAATGTGGGAAATTCCGTTTGAAAGTTTATCGCCCCGATGCCCTTGAGTTGCAACTCTTGTGCCACTGTGTTTAATGTTAAATTGTAGAACGGAATTCAAAGGGATAAATACAAATTGTATACGGTTCGAAAGGTCATAGAACAAGGATTCATTTCATGTATAACACTTCTTTTAAAATAAGATTTTGTTTGGAAGTTATTTGTACTGTCCTGAAGACAAAATATTGGAATAATGAATTTACTGTGACATATTATTAAAACAATACACTCATTATTAAGCCAAATTTCCCAAACATTAGAAACACTATACAGAAACAAATCAGAATGTGAAAGCAAGTATTTAGTTGGTCCACCTTTGGCTTTAATTACTGCTTGAATTCTGCGAGGTATCGAGCGGATGAGTTTGCTGCACTCCACTGATGTTATATCAGTCCAATTGGCTTGTCAATCATTTGCTTTTTTCATCGACACCCACAAATCTTCATTGGGACTTAGATCTGGAGAGTTGGCAGGCCATGTTAAAGTTTTGATTCCATGTGCTTCCAGCCACTGGTTTGTAGCCTTTGGTGAATGTGCTGGAGCATTGTGTCTTGTTGAAATGTGAAGTCCTCATCCCCAAACAACATTTCAATAGATGGTATCATGTACGATTCTAAAGGTGGGCACATACCATCGCTCTAACCCGCCAAACGGCCTGGCGCCGCGCCAAAAAGCGATCGTAAATGGCGAAACCCGACGCGCTTGGAGTGGCGCGAGCGGCAGGTCGAATATTCAATCGGTCGAATATTCGTCGAACCGCGCCGTTTATCGCCGGCGCGGGCGATTTGCGAACGGGAAAACCCGGCGTGGAGCAGGGGCGGAATCAATGGGAATCTCGCGTATTTGGGGGGGAGTGGGCACGTAGCGTGGGGGAGGCGTGGTCTACCAGGCGTGGGATTGGGCAAAAATGTGCAGGCGTGGCGCAGACCGAATGTGATTGGCCAGAAAAATGGAGCCGCGCGGCACGGTCGCATGTGGCATACAAAAATGGCTGGGCGAAAAATGGCATGGTGCGGCTCGGCGCGGATCGCTTTGGTTAGATGGTATGTGCCCACCTTAAGACCTCTTGGTAGGCAGTAGACTTTATTGTTCCTCTTAAAAAGGCTAGCCTTCCAACACCCTTGGCACACATGCCGCCCCAAACCATCACTCCTGTTGGAAATTTTACCATCCCAATATTCAGCTGTCAAATGTTCTCTTTCTTTGCACCAGTCTAATCTCACTTTTCGCTGCTTGGCATTTAAATGCGGCTTTCTATGGGGCACACAGCTATTAAAGCCGAAATCATGTAAGCGACGTAAGGCATTACGTTTAGAGATGTCTGTTCCACGTAGTTTCCACATTTTTAAAAAACACTTGATGTGTTAAATCGATTTTACAACACAATTTTGTGCAGTTGCCGATCTTCTCTAGGTGTTGTAATTGAAGGTCTCCCAGCATTAAAACGTTTTCTTGTGAATCCTTTTCTATTTTCATGCTGTTTCAACACTTTGCAAACTGTTGACTGTGCACATTCAGCTATTTCAGCTACTTGTTGTTGGTTTTTTCCAGATTTCCTGATATTAATGATGATTTTTTGTCTCAATGGACAAGTCAGTTTTTGCGCCCATTCTTTTGAAAACAAATCTGGACATGATTGGAACAGCATCATACCTGTTGCCCCAAACACCAAAAAATCCCTTGTATGGAATAAACAAGTCAACAAAGCATAAGTTATGATTGCTTTTCACATTATTCTAATGTCACAGTAAATTCATTATTCCAATATTTTGTCTTCAGGACAGTACATATAACTTCTAAACAAAATCTTATTTTAAAAGAAGTGTTATACATGAAATGAATCCTTGTTCTATGACCTTTCGAACCATATATAATTTGCATTTATCCCTTTGAATTCTGTTCTACAATTTAATGTTAAACACAGTGGCACATGAGTTGCAACTCATTATTCCAATAGTAATATGACATGGGGTGGTAGTATAGGGTATACACACTCACTTTTCTAGAACATAGACAGCAAAATAAATGATCCAACAATGTGATTAAAAGTAAAAATTTGTACACTCAGACCTCTGGTATAATGGGTGTATTCGGCAATTCATACTGTCGCCAGGAATCTTGAGCTTTGACCAGAGAAGCTGTTCGGCAACCCATTTGGGCCTCAGTAATCAGAACAGGTTTTTCGTTCGGTAAATCAAATTTCTGAGGAGTGACGTCATTTTCGCTGACAGCCGTGCCAGACGAACTTTCTTTCCTGGCTCCTCAGCCAAAAAAGATGGCGGCTACCATGGAATGTTTGGTCGAATATAACGGGTCGCGATTTTCGTGCCATTTGACCGAATTAGAGATGCACAAATTAAATAAAGGCACATAAAATTGTTGAATCAAATGTAGTAGTCAAATTTGATCCATTTAACTACGTAGTTATATTTAAAAACTAGAATTAAAGAAAGGAGAAAGCTAATTGTTTGTGACAACATGCCATCACAACTGCATGACACGGAATCCGCCATTTTGAACATTCCAGCCGTAACAGATATTTGTGGTCGGCAAACTGGATAAATTGGCGCCAGACATGGCTCAGAAATGACGTCACATATGACGTCACACGTTCTGGCGACCCAGACAGCCAGTATGAATTGCCGAAAACGCCCAATGATCGAGGACAAGAAAAGGACCACATTGAAGGCAAATGAAATGATGATTCTTTACGTAACATCTTATTCAGTTTTTTATGCTGAACAAGATAAATATTATCGTAACCCTAAATGCGCAACAATTAGTAGGAAAAAATAAGGAAAAACTGGAAATTGGTAGTTCGAGCTCATTGATTCGATTGCAGCATCTTACTGTCCATACGTGATCGATGCACCCTTTGCTTCCAGCAATACGTGTAAGCATTGCAGTAACACATTGAAGACGAGCCAACACCAAAATTTGAATTAAAACAGAAGGTACAATTTTTTTGTAGAGTTAATCTCAAGTGCATATACAATAGATTTCATTTAATTGTCTCCTGTAGGGGGATTGACATTTAAGCGAAATAACAGATAAGCGAAGCTTTAAAAACATCACGTCATTTAATAAGTGAAATTAGTGGACAACCGTATTACACAAATATGGAATGGTATTTAAATAAGATGCATATGTGTCCGCGCGTGCATGCTGCAATCGAACCAATGAGCTCGATCTACCAATTTTCAGTTTTCGTAATTTTATCCTACTAATTGTGTTGCGCATTTGGGGCTAAGATAATATTTATCTTGTTCAGCATAAAAAAAAACTGAATAATATCTTACGTAAAAATCATCATTTCGTTTGCGTTCAATGTACGTGGTCCTTTCCTTGTTAGAAAACCCCTCTTGTGCTCTTGGTACAATTCGGATTGGCACATTTATACCGATGACTACCATGAAATTTCTTAATCCATGACGTTCAAACTTGTTAACTGTTTGACAACCTACTGTATCATTTGGCTTTTCTGCAAAACTTTTCGGGGCATGAGCTTCACAGTGATGTGTGGTTTCTCTTTGCATTCTTAGAAACTCATCGTAAAATTATATTTTCGTTGCACATACAGTGTTCACAATGAGACTTATTCTAAAAAAAGATGATTTACAACATTTACACTACAACTAAGAGTCTAAATTCTTTAAGTTGCATAGCTTGAACTTGAATAACTTCAAAATATTAATTCAAGGTAATCGACAATGTTATAAATGATCCACCATGTCCGATTTTATTTTTGTCAAAATTCTTTGCAGGTTCGCTCCACTTTGCTGGAATACCCCGTATGCTTTATAAAATTTATGTTAATTTCTATTACTACTTAGGGTAAAATGTTTGCCGAAATACGCATTGTAATCGAAGTATTTTAAAGCACAAAATTTGAGCTGGTTTTTCACATGATTATTTTGCCGTGGTGCATAAAATACACCACAAGCTAGCGTTGGAAGGTTGAAATTTGAAAATATTTCGTCCTTATAATTGTTGACTTTGGTCAACCTGCGAATTAATGGAATGCATGCACACTGTTAATACCTTTTTGTGGATCATCCAACCATCCCCAACCGGCAACCGTTGCGGTTCTGTTGACATAAGTGCCAGGTATGTTGTCAGGTAGGCATATTGGTTGCTTATATTGGTCCCATTCAATGTCTCTGCTCAGTTTGATCAGGGCTAGGTCATTCAAATAACGAGCTAGTACAAACTTGGGATGCACAAAAACTTTCTCTACTGTAATATCATCTTCGTGCCCACTAAACTCGTTCAGGTTATATTCGCCGACACGAACTTTGAAGAGATCCTTAGTGTGCCTTTGTGTATAATTTATTATTACAGAAAATAGCACGGTGAATTTAATAAATTTTGTGACATGATTTGTAATTGAATATAATAAATACCGATGCATGCAATGAGCCGCAGTTATGACCCAGCGACTGCTAATCACTGTGCCTCCACAATAGTGAGAACCATGGAGTAATATTGATGCCTATATGTGGAGATGCAGAAATTTCAGTTGTATTGGATTAAATGAGCTGTCCACACCAATGCATTGTAATATACCATCCATGGGAATTCTCCAGCACTGGCATCTGTACCACCGACTACACGTGGAACTTTCGAGAATCCACAGCCAAGTGCTATTTCTGAAAAATTGACAAAATCCTGCCTGTGTAATTTCATTGAGCACTAGAACGATTAAATTATTATAGAAAATTAATGAACTATACCATTTTGAAATTTCAAATCACATTCTATATGCATTTAGTGACGTCAAGAGTGTGATAACAGCCACATCTTCATTTCAATGAACCAATCTGCTTTCTACATCACCTTATTCCTTATGCACACGTGTATTTAATGCTTTAAATTATGAAATAAATGAGGTTTTAATTGGACTTCACAAAAAAATTGCAATTTGCGTAACTGGAAGTTTCAAGCATAGCTGTGAATATATTTCCCAAGTGTGGACATTTCAAAATCAGTTGATTAGGCGATTTTGACATTTCAAACAAAGGAGGACGTTTCAGGTCGGTATCCTTTTTGCTTTTAACTGGGCTTTAACTTTGTCTGCATTGCTGTTAATTTGTAGAGACTGTATAGGCCTACGTGTATTACAGAAATTAAACAATAGCATCTTCATACAAACTCTTCATACTGGGTCACGAAAATTTAAATGTCACGTGTTATTCATGTGGGTCACATACCACATTTTTCACTATACTGAAAACATCGCAGTCATTCATCCACTTCTAGAACATTCAGCCGAAGCACTAAGACTGCCCCTTAGACTTCTATAAACGGTACCACTAGCTAAAAATATTTCCTTGTCATCCCACATATTTCGTTGTAATTTTTTTCCACCCCCATGTTTCGTCTATCCTCTTTTTCACTATTTCGCCCTTTTGGCCAAATATTGGTTGTAAACAAGGTCAAGTTCATAGGCGGGTCGATATGTGTAGCAAGTCATTACATTTTTTGATCAAAATGTTTTCAGGAATAATTAGAATTGGTACAGTACCTTGTGTAGGCGAAGCTGTAATAGGTGACAATGTAATTGCCATCAAAGCTATGGCAATCATTGCAAAAAGATGTGTGGGCGTTTTGTGTATGGACTTTTAGAGTGAAGAGCAGAAACCCCAGTGGTGAACCTTAAAGTTGTGGCTAGGGTGCAGTAGTGGGGCCGGTTTTTATTGAAACCGGGAGGCCACATTCGGATTTTGGGATGAGTTGGTGCCTGCGGGAAGAAGCCATTCTTCAAAATGCAACCAACGGAAGTAGCTATGGGTACATGTGGCACTGGGGTGCACTGCAGCAGCCCACTGACCCAATTTCCCCAAATGCAATCGAAATGAGACATGCCTACTAGTCTGTTATTTTTGATTTCACAAAAAGGGAAATCACTTTTATATGGCAGCCTACAGTAATGTTTCCAAATCAGCCATTGCAACGTGTGTATTACAAAATACAGTATCTGTTTGTACACATACAGTATATGCATCATGCGTGCATGCATTTGTTTTCAAATCTATAACTTTCACTACGTTGCACAAATGTCATTTACCTTCTGATATGTCCTATTATTTCCATGTAAACTGGCGGAAGTTGGCTAATCAATGATGCCCAGATAGCAGTGTTACAAATGCCAATGCCCCAGTCATCACAATCAGTTCCAAAGGGTACATACAAGTTTGATTTTTACCTACATACCCACCAACCGTGTAACGACAATTTCATCAAACGTTTATGGTGTTATAGCGTTTTCCATTGATTCAATATGGTTGTCATATTATTTAGGAAAACTGAACTTAAATGAATACATAATATAACTAAATATTCAATAAAGTTTTCTAACTAAAAATAGATGTCATTTGCTGTCCATAAGAAGCCAAAAAGCATAGACAAATTGTTACATAAAATATATCTGAAACTGGTAAATATAGACGAGCAAGTCATTGACCTCAAATTTATAGATTCTCATTTACGATCAAGTCATACGTAAATAAGAACACATTTTTGCAGATATACATAGATTTGAAGTCTCTTTAAAAAAGTAATTTCAGATATTAATGCCATTTACCGATTTGAAAATATCAAAAATTCTAATTTTTAAATTTGGACCTTTTCTGAAGTTTTGAAGTTTTGGCATTTTTATGATTATTTTATTTTTTAAATTTTGATATTTTGACGATTTTTTTAAAACAATTTTCACATTTTTCATATCTTAAATTGCATGGGCAAAATGTTCCTCAACAACAGAAATCCGCGGGGTCATCTTTGATAGTTTCAAACTGTAAAGGCGTAAAACAAATATTATAAATACCCTAAGGAAATGCACACATTCCATGCTATCCATGAAATGCTACGCGGTTTACTTATTTAGTATATGCTAAACGTTAATTTTATTTTTTCATTCAACATTCCCTAAAATGCTAAAATCATTTCCCATCACTTCATCATTTTCTCTCTGACTATCATTTACTTCGTCACGAAAGTTCAATGAGCAGGTGGGTTACCTGGCAACCATACATAGTTAGTGGGTGTAGCTTCATCGATCGTGTAGCTGATGACGTATTCATCTCTATATGGTTACCATGGTAACGGCACAAACCCGAATTTCCACCCCCTTCACCTTGGCCATATGTTGCATTCAACACTTGCAAACCCCGACATCAAAACAACTACTTGATGAATGACACCTCTTAACAAACCTTAAAGAAAATGATTGTGTTTTGATCCGGTAAGAATAAAGGAATTACTACATGGATGTTGAAAACAATACCAGAAAGCGTCGTAATTGCTCTTTTCTGCAAAGCACGCGTGATGCACAGTGAAGACGAACGAAAACCACAAACATGACTTTTGTCACGAAGGAGCAGAAGAATTACAATTTCCATGATTTCGAGGATGATGAAGATATTAGCGATGACGAAGTGTTTGTTGGCAACCAGAAGAGATCTTCAGAAGAAGAAAATGGAGTCAAAAAGCCTCTTATGGCTCCTCGAAGAAAAGCAAGTCTCTCTTCGAATCGCGTACTTCAGTGGTAAAATTTTACATTTGACTTTTGTAAATTAATAATTCATGCTCTTTCAGAATAAATCAGATAAACTGCATACACAAGTTAGACGTGGGCCTCCAATGCGTGCATTTTGCATGCCAATGTGCTGCATAATTTTAGCTGTAGGGGCCATCTTAGGTGAGTGATAATTATAAAATAATATAAAGTATGTGATAGTTTTCAGCAAAAACTATAAATGTGCAGAATATAAATATACACTTTTCATGGTACACGTACATATGTAGTTGGGTCTCAAATGTCATATTCTAGTGTCAGAGAATGTGAAAATATTCTGAATAGAAAAATTTCACAGACCCCTAAAAATGCACAAAGATTGACAAAATGCCGATTTTCATCAAAATAGTCGACGAGTCTAATAAATGAAAAATTGCATCGGTACTGTAAGACAGAAAATAGATATGAGAGATTGAATCTGAAGAAAATCTAGATGGTTCATATAAAACCTAAAGTATAAAATGAATGTCTGACAGTCATGATAGATGTTTCAGCTTATTTAACAATGAAGATAACTTGTACAATAACTATTTAACTAACGTATATTAACTTGGATCTTTTACAGGGTTAATAGCATTGGTGATCGTTCTTGTAAACACCTTTACCGAACAAATGGGGTTTCAAGAGATTTCATTAGATGATGCAAAGGACAACATTAATGTGGTCGGATGTACAAACTTCCAGATGCAAGACGTGTGGGTGAAAAACTTCCCAAAACTAGTCACAGAAACGGCTTTCAGGTTAAACGATGTTAACGGTGATGGTGTTCATGATGTGATATTTGGGTTCGGAACAGGTAAACATTACCGAAATACTGCGTAGCAATGGATGTACGGTCGATGTGGGGCTCATCCTTTTTGCTCAATTGTAGGGGCAGATGGCTACAATGTCCCTAGTGTTGTATGTGATGTATACTTTGAAGGACAACATCCGTGCTTTGGAGGATTGTTAGCATTGGATGGAAAATCTGGCAACGAGATTTGGCGACATTACGCAGGTCATGAAATATTCTCAGTCAATTGCAATGAGGATATCAATGGAGACGGAATCAAAGACTGTCTTGGAGGTGGCCGAGCAGGGGTAATGAAACGTTCAAAGCATTTGTTATATTTGTCATATGAAAGTAGGCTACATCTCAATCCCCCCCGTATAATGCTGTCATTATAAAACTAAAAAATAACAGCTTCAAGATGATCTGACATGCCAACTATCAACTCGCATATTTTTATGATAATCTTGGCCGAAATCCACTCGCATATTTTTTTATGACAATCTTGGCCGAAATCCACTCTATTATTATTTTTATTTGTGCCTAAAGGTAGAGATTAGCAAGTTTCCATTGTGCAATAATGGGCTTAATGTGCTGCAATTTGCATGCTTGGGTGCCAAGTCCAAAATTAGCTTCCTGTGAGCAGGTCGATACCATTATTAATTATGAGTGAAATCAATATTTTACAACGTATAATAATATAACAAGTTTTTATTAGCATTATTTTATTATCCTGCTGGAACAACCAAGAATAATTTGTGGTGCCAACAATAAAGCAAGTTTGATTATTAACGGATACTACCATTAAAATAAATAGATATTCCCATTTTCCTTTCTCAGGTGTTCCAGGCGGTCAGTGGTAAAGATGGAAAACTACTGTGGAACTTTGGACCCCAGGAAGCCAAAAATGATATTATGAACGTTTACACGGGGCAGTTCATCTCAGATAGCAATGGCGATGATGTTCCTGATGTTCTTATCATTCATGGAGGAGATCCATTGGCGGACCCAGGTTGATTAATAAATAATCGCACTGTTAAAGTAGCCTATATATGAATGTAACCTAAATTCGATTGCATATAGGAAGCAATTATCGACTAACTGGGAGAATTATAATTCTAAGTGGCAAAGATGGGCAAGTTCTGCAATGGGTTGGAGTCCCAGACCAAAGGGAGTCTTATTATTCCCCCCAGATTCTAACACATCCAGATGGTATAAACCCATTCTGATATTGATGAAGATCTGTAATAAAATTGTAAAATTACAATTCATTACTATGTGATAGGAACTGAGCTTGTCATATTCGGAACTGGTGGCGAGACACATCCGGGGGGCCTCTGGTACATTTCTTTGAACCATCTCTTGAAAGGCGATATAAAAAAGGTAAAAATGCAATACATACTTATATTAAATTTCATGTAAGGAAATTCCACTTGGGGTGGCAAAAATGTTTAGGCAAAAGTTGTAAATTTCTTGAACCGGTTAACTTTTTCTAAATAGAAACTTGTTTTTATGACATGCTAGTGTTTAGGTCTGTTTTTTAAGTCTGTTGTTCGATCGGTGGATGTACATTTCTTTTATTATTAGTGCACAAATAATTCTGATTCTCATTTGTCATTTAATAATTTCATTCTATATTGCACAAAAAATATCCCTAGACCGCAAATACTGTATACTCGCATTGTCAAGCCGTTCATAAGTATTTGTGTATAATTTTACTGCTATATCTGCTGCAAATTAGTACGATCTACAGTACCCACTTTTTTCGGAGTTGTGCATGGATTTGAGAAAAGAGACTCTTGTGTGAAACGAATTGTTTCCTGTTTAAAGGCCCGTCTAATCTATCACGATAACCACAAAGGCGTGATGACTCCACCAGTTTTGGCTGATATAAATGCAGATGGTGTCGAAGACATCATAATGGCGATGTTCAACTCGACAGTCGTTGCTTTTGATGGTTACAACTTTCGGCAACTATGGAACTTTACGTTTCCAATGTCCGAGTCGTACAGCACTCCAGCAGCAGGTTATTTTAATAGTGACGATATCCCAGATTTCCTTGTAAAATACCAACATGGACCAGGATTCCCAATTTACTATTATTCACAGGTATGTGTACTTATTTACAATGAAAACAAGAGAAATTATATTATGTCTTTTGGTAGTTGTTATATGAGAATGACCATTATTCAAAACTAATAGTTTTGTGTGGTTGGAAGACCACGGTTTTAGATGGAAGAACTGGAAGACCTCTTCTTGTGAAGCCAATAAAAGACACTGTTGGGGCACAATCATCTGGTTTATCAATCAGTCTTGAAGGATCAGGCAATTCCATATTTCTATACTGGACATCGGATTGCAAAGGTCATGAAGGAGAATCGCAACAAACATTTGAATTTGCGAAAGGTGAGGCCATTTCCTCCAAAATGTTGACTTCCATTTTAATTCCTAATGTTTTATAATATAAAGCAATGCTAATAAATATAGAACTATGATGTGATTCATTTCCATGAATATTTGTCTTGAATTTTGTGTCGCATTCACGTTGTGAGAACACGGGGTCCAGTAAAATCTTATGAGTGTTTTCATGTTTTTGCCCTCTGAATTTTAAGGTACAAATGTTCATGAACAGAGTAGATCAGATTTTTGCAAATTACGATTCAACTCCCAAATGATGAACAGGATGTATGCTATTAACAGACATATCCCGGCTCCAGGATTTGCTGTCTATGAATCCGGTAATGAAATATCAAACATATGTTGTACAATGATTCAAGTAAATCAATACATTTCACAATTTTCAGAGTCTAGAAAGATGGTGGAATATAACAATTCAGTGAACACATCAGCGATGGCACAGGAATATCTAGCCAAACATCCAGATGTTCTAGATGCTTATCAAAGATACAGCAATGAAAACACAAATGAAAAATACAAGGAAAATCGCAGGAAAAATAAACAAGATTACAGTTTGAAAAGTGAGAGGATATCAAACAAGCCAGGAAAACCCGGATCACTTGCTCAGGTTTACATATCACCTTGAATAATTTATGGTTACTATATGCACAAATGGAAAATAAAATGTTTTGGAACAGGGAACAACACGTGCAAGAGCTCCTCACAGTAATCTCCACCCATCTGTTGAATACGAGGAAGATGTCCCGTATCTAGAACCTCACACTGTGCGGAAACATGGCCGATTTAAATCAAAGCATCGCAATATGCAGGCAGAAAGAAGCGAAAATATTTACGAAGATGATTCTGCTGATCAGAGAACGTCAACAAGTCACTGGCCCTTACAAATGACTGACACAAATGGAGAGTCTTATGGCATGGAAGCTATTCATCCCAATCCAGAACAGCGATATGGAGATATGGATTACAATTATTTCAGTAATAATGACCCCCCTTATCACTATCAATCACTTCCAAGGTATCAAGAAGAGAGTCAAGATTCTCCTTGGTACACGGACATCAATTATGGAGGGAACTTAAAGAGATGTAAGAATTGAGTTTGCTGAAAGTTGAACTGTCAAACATTTATCATTACGTACACAAAGATAATATTCCAATAGATCGCGGAAAGAATCGCAAATTTCGGAAGCGATCTGCCAAAAGTACAAGACATGCTGCCAAGCATCTGTCTTCACATTCATCTCATCGTTTTCCGCGACATGTTGGGCCTCATGATATGGATGGAATCCAACGATTGATTTCAACAGGTACTGGGATATGTATAAGTAAGGTGACCAGATGTCCCATTTTCAGGCTTCATCTCTCATCGCCCGTTTGTTCCCATTTTTCCTGGGGAAAAGACTTGTCACTGCTTTCCATGCCGATTAAATGCTAAAATAATTGCACGATATTCATTGTTAACATCGTGAGGGGATTTGATAGTACAATATTAGAAATAGTAATTCATTCACTCCTATTCCGACCATATGTCCCTATTACTGTTTTGGCTAAATTACTTGTCAGGAATCATTCACTGTAGTTTGTCGGTTTCATTCATATTCACCCTGTATATACGGATTGTCTTGTTCCATCGCCACTTCAATGTCAGTCCCAGATCGCAATAGCATTTTAAAATGATAGAGAAATTTTCGAAACACTCGCAATGTAACTTTGAAAAAAGCATCAGGGGCTGAACGAACGGCGAGGCACTCATTATATTAGGTGGCACCAAAAGTGGTGGCACTCATTCGTGGTACATATGGGTAAATTTTAAAAACCAATCTCAAACTTTTCATCCTTGAGATATTCATATTAAAAAAGTAATGGCATACATTCACGTGCACGTTAATACTATACGTAGAAATAAAATTTTTGGGGAAAAATAACTTTGTAGTGGTCATTCTACAATTAGAATGCTTCTCATGGTCTCTTTACATATCCAAAACGTTTACACATATCTTGCCTGTGTGTCCCGCCTTGGCTTCCAGAAAATCTGGTCACTTTAGTATAAGGTTAAAATGCTGGGAAGAAATTGATATTTGATTATATACATTTTGAAAACAGGCACCCTGGCACCAGCCTTAGTCTCCGATGGTCACAATGTGGACATTATCTTTGCCACCTATTGGTTTTTCCCTGCCAAAACACAAGCCATATTACCCCAGGATAGGGATTGCATACAACAAAAAATGGCAGAAGAGGCTGAAAGATTCAAGCCTAGTAGTAAGATATCAAAGTCAATTTGTAATATCTTACCAACACATTGATTTGATCAGACATATTTGTCTTAAATTTATATGCATTTATGCCAAAACAAAGGCAGAATTTTGAAATATGGTTCCTGAGTATTTAACATATAAAACTTTAAAATATGAAATGAATTCGGTTTTAAGGTGAATTAAGCACAGAATAATCTTACAACTAAGTAAATCCAACGCATGTATTAATCGCTCGCTATTAACTAAAATACATTATGCACTAGCTCATTTCAACTCATTTCAACATTATTGTTTTTTTAGTGGAACTTGCGCCAAATGAGATATACATTTTTGTTTAAAGGAAACGTTAATTGGCCAAATGCCAATTAGGTATTAAATTAAGTTATTGCTGGGAACAGCAATAGATCATGGAAATACTAATTTAACTTGTGAAAACTTCAAGAAAAGCCAAAGCAGCTGAAAAATGAAGTTTGTATGCTGACACCGAGGAGCTGTGCAATTAATTTTAATGATACAAATAGCTTGCAAATTTGTATAGCATGTCCAGCATCTAATTCATGTTCACGTTTTCAAAACACTTTCCTGCGCTTTTCATTTGAAAATCAATCCGAAGGTGACAATTTATAAATTTAACGAATACATCGCTTCTGTGCATCTCGATTCCTTGCAGTTACACATATAAATTACAAATTTTCCATATATCGATCGCATTATTAATACCAAACGTTGCCTGCGATAAATAATAGAAAATGGAGAATGGGAAAGTAAAATTTTGTCCAAGTTACAATGCCCCAGCCTCCATAAGTTATAAATTGACAAATCACGAGTTTATTATTTTGTAGCATATTACATTTGGTATATGCCGGGGTCAAATAATACACTGCAACTAGCTGCCTTTCATTACAGGCAAATACTATGGAATGGATCATGATGCATATGAGGAAATGACAACAAAGGAATGTACAACAAAATCTGGCTCGTCGACGCACTCGGATAATCGAACTTTTCAAAGTCAATCCGATTACGACCCATTTAACATACACATGGGGCAGATGACGGTGTACAGGCTGAGGCTGCGATGTGATTGCCAAGGTGACATGAGAGTGGAAAGAGCTGGCCGACACTGTGCCAAATTTCTGCCATTTGAAAAACAAGGGTGGGCCGCATATATGGGCACCAAAGGCGATGGCCATTTCATCCCAAGAAAGGCGAATTGACACCATCCTATTACTAAACTAGCTATACTGATGCAGCAACAAAAATATCAAACTAAATTTGAAGGATATCGAGCGTACTACATACATTTTAGCAGATTAGCCTTCCTTCATTGTTATTTAATTGTGTTTATATAATATACGTATAACAAATAATGCACATGCTTGTTTAAAGTATGAATCAGTCAATATTCAATGATTTTTAAAATTAAATAGTAACGTATTTTTCAAAGTTGACATTTTGGGTGGTGGTGGTTGGGTGGGGGGTTCAATTGATATGTTCTGTATGCTGGGTGTAAATAAAGTTCTGTCCGTGTGAAAGTAACGTTGGCAGTGAAACAGGTGAATTATACTAGTATGAGCTAAGGTGAACTGCACACTGGGAGGCATCTGTTTATGATGTCAAATGTGACCTTCATGGCCGCCTTCGAGGTTAGTTTTGCCGATAAGGGAATAGTTTAAATTTAGGAAATGTTAATTGCCAACCATATTCTGAACATTTTGGTGAAAGCAGAGTTTAAAGCGGCCAACAAACACAGCAGATATGGCCAGGTTATTTTTCGTGCTGCCCCCTGAAATATTCCTTGCATGACAACCGTCTCACTGCATTTGCTTTGATACGTTGGTAATGCAGGAAATAAATGCGGAAGTAAGTTAAGTGGCAGCAGCGAAATCAACACGGCCTTATCTGCTCTGTTTGTTTTCCGATTTCAAATCTGTTTCGCCAAAATGCTCAGAACATGGTTGGCAACATTTCCCAAATTTAAACTATGCCCCTACCGGCAAAGCTAACAAAATTGGTTTTTGAATGGCCTTCAAGGCGGGCATCAAGGTCACATTTGACGTCATAAAGAGATACCTCCCAGTGTGTAGTTCACCTTGGCCATACTCATAATTAACCTGGTACACTGCCTATGTTATTTCCACACGGACGGGACTTTATTTACACCCTGTATATCGTCTCTTTATGACAGAGGTATGAATGTGCCAATTTCACGAACGTGGGAAATGCCATTTGAAGGTTTACTGCTCCTATACCCTCTCATGAAATTCATGTTGGAATTTCCCAACTTTTATTTGACATATAGGGGATACGCACTTGCTTTTTTGGCACAACATAGCAAAATAAGTGATGCAACCACGTGATTAACTGAAAAGTGAAAATTGGCACATTGATAACCTTTGACATTAGAGGGACAATATATGTACCCGTACATGCAATTAAGCTGAGAACGTGTTTTGTTATTAAAGAAACAAGGTCACATGGAGTATTTATTTCTTGTATCATCACAATTTTTGATGACATGATGTCAATATGTTACATGTATCTTGATCAATATGCCAGATAGTTAGTAGTACAATGTAATATTTATAATATTTATTGGGATTTTTGACAGCACTTTCTAAAAATCTAGATATATTGCAGTGAAGTGAAACAGGTAGATGTCTTCTAAGTCGCAAAAGTTGACAACAACCATTTTCAGATAACCTTCGTAAAGTACAGTTTTCTCTCGTCTTTGTCGAAAATGTGACTTAAGTGTGCAACATTAGGTGGCAGTGGAGAAAAACAAGGACTTTCCAAAACAATTCAGTTTTTAATTTTAAGCCCTCCCTTTTGCCCCACTCTCCCCTTTAATAGTTCTATACTATTATTACATATTTAATTACCGTTGTTATAATTTTATAATTACTTAAAATTTCCACACATTATTTTCTACATAACTATAACCATCTTAACATTGTTTGGAAAGACATGGAAGTAGATAGGGGTACTTGCTATATGTCTATTACCAGGGTCAACCCAAAGATATCATGAAAATGCTGAATGGTCACATCGGCATAAGGCTTGTGATGCAGTCAGGTTACAATATGCGATATGTTAAAGATTTTTTAAAGAAACGTACAAGATATATTAGAGAAAAGGTTGAGAAATTCTTGTGGGAAAAATATTTTTTCTAGTTATCTTAGAATCGTTTTTCCAATTATGTGTTTGAACTTTGCCCAAACATGCGGATATAACATGGCTACAAATCACAATAGTGTTCTTACGCAATAATTGTTGAACTATTGATATCCTATCATTAATGTTGGTGGATTCAGCAATATAAGACATGGAGTTTTACTGTTGGACTGTATTAGCAATTATTAGCTTATGGTATGGAACGAATGCCCTTGGTAAGTTGTTATTTGTCTTTGTACCCACGAATAAAACATTATTAGTTGACAGTAGATGGGGCCTCCTTCAATTTTATGGCTGGTAAACATTAAAACAGTACAAAATTATTTGCATGCAGATACTACGCATCCATGTGCACCACTGAATTTGGGAAATGATAATATAGTCTGCGTGTGCAATTCTACGTATTGTGACAGCATTGGAAGCATTGATATATCAGATCATGAAATTGGCACATATTTAATTTTCGCCTCATCACAGAGTGGACAGAGGTTTGAATGGCAGAGGAAGTCTTTCACACATACAAATGGTACGAAATGCAGAGTGGTGTCACTTTTTGTTATTTAAAACATGCCCATTTATGCCTAGGTGTCATCGAAAGGGAAAATGCTGGTATTGAAATTGATTCGGATACCCAATACCAAACGATTTTCGGGTTTGGAGGAGCATTTACAGATTCCGCTTGCATTAACCTTCTTCAACTCCGCCCAGATTCTCAAAACAACTTACTGAAATCTTATTTTGGAACAAGTGGTAATTATGAAGATTTAAATTATTTTTCATCAATTGGATTCACGCATAGGCTTTATGCAGAGATTACATTTTTAACGTACGTTTCCAACCCTTCTCCTTGCATGCAAACAGGACCAATATCCAGACAACAAACTTTGAGTGATTAATTGCACAACAAATGTTAAAATAACCGAGGAGGTGCAACCATGTCATCGACTAATCAGCACTTTGGTGTTGGTTCCGCTATCCTCACCGAATAAAAAAACCGTGCTGTTTGGTACTTTTCCCATCTTATCTGGAACATCACCAAAGTAGATAAAACATCAACTGATACACATTTTAAAAAACTGCGTGACTGAATCACAGCTGAACAGCAAATCAGCATTTTTTAAATCCATAAGTTTTCTAAGCAACAGCCCGCAACATTTTATCACAATTTGAATGTTCCCAAAATAAGCACTCGTTCCACACATCTATACACTACTGTTAATTAAACTTGCAGCTCTGAAAAACTCCAAACAGAGTATGTTGGTAGCACTATACTAGACATATGTAGATCTAAACAAATAAATAATTAGTTCGCATAGATAAATTTTTGCAACTCAGAAATTTTTTTTAAAGGTATTGAGTACACCATTGGTAGGGTGCCAATCGGAGGAACTGATTTTTCTACACGGCCATACAGTTATGATGATGACCACGATGGCGATTTCCATCTCGTTTACTGGAACTTACAAGCTGAAGATATCAATTTTAAGGTTAATGTTCATATTTACATACAGTATATCTATAATTATAAACACACATTCTGTACAAACAGTTTTTTTTTT
>WWPM01022305.1:0-16224 GCA_023279145.1 Glomeris maerens
TTATGCAGGGAATACACCCTTGCAAGTTTGTCCAAGTATTTCCGGAACACCCTGTATACGCAAAGCAGAAAAAATGAGCAAAACGTCATTAATTATTAATAGTATATCAGTGACTAAACATAAAGGAAATAAATGTTTTTGTGTGTATATTAAATTGTTTGACATTAAAATATTGGTAGCGAATTATTTTTGCATTAATATCATTTCATTTTCCCCAGACCGCACAGTTAATTATATTCCGTACTTAATTTAATTTCTATCGACCAGTACGTTTATCAATGATATTATTAAAATAAGAAACTTGTAAATTGTGTCAATATATATAGCATTCGATTAATTTTACCTTCGTAGCTGACAAGTTTTGGATTATCTTATTAGATTAATCTATTGCAAATTTATACATTAAGCATCTATACACTGCAACGAGTACGTATAGATTTATCGTGTATATTCCAGCAGAAAATACATAGTTACAATACAAATTTCTTTGCACGTGTTTATATGTCAATGATAATTTCTTCGCAGTTTGTTCTGCAAAATCACAAAACAAATGATCATAATAACTAATATACGTACACAAAATTGGGTTGATATACTATTTATTCTACATTACGCACACCAAACTCTTAAAAATATAGTTGTTGCTTTGCTTTCTAATGGGAATTGCATTCACGTGAACATTTCCCCGTCCGTGTATTCGTAATTAGACACGGGAGTAGCAACACCGTTTTCGGCAGGATCGGAAGTTTGCTTTTTTCGCACAGACTTTGTGTTCTTGCACTGTAGAGTGAATGCCAGCTCCGTACAGATTTCATGTGCCAGTGATCCCTGAATGTCAACATTTCACGTAGATTATACTATATGACATACGGGATTAATGCGGATCGCGTGTACATACCCTTTCTTGCCTGGAAACACTCCTTAATTTCCAAATAAACTCGAAGATAGCAATGACACTGGCAAGTATCATTCCCGCAACTAACACGACGAATATTCCTCCGACATGTTGAAGGTTCAAGGCAGTTCCCGAAGGATTGCCTTCCGAGAGGCACAATCCGCCTCCGATCCTCTGCCACCATTTCGTCTTCAGGTTCTCGATAACTTCTCTTTCGTGCAGTCTTATAATAGATGTTGACAACTCCGTCCTGTATTTTGAGTCTGCGAAATATACGAGGAGGTTGCGATAACTACAACGGGGAGCACTTACGTAACAACGACACCTGCGTAAAAATCACCTCGTTTCAGGGCAATGCCGTATCCTTTGCTGTCAATGAGTCCACCGACTTCAACGACTTCACAGTTTCGTTCAGTGTAATAGTCTATTGTAGTGCTCTCCAATAAAAACGCGTAGTCCTCTCGCGCTTTCACACGCGCAACCCCCTCAGTGTTACTACTGACAATGTTGGGATTATAATCTATAGGCATCATCTTTTGGAACATGTCCTGGTAGATCGGAACATTGGATTTCTGGTACCGTACACAGAGACATCAATGAGATTGCGAATTATGAGGAACGAAACACACAAAAACTGATTTTACTTCAAAGAAAGCCAGCGTTGATCCGGTCCGAACGCAACCATATTTGATTTCGGATTGTTTCTGCAGTTCCTCTACATTGTTAAATGGTGTTTCCGTTTTCTCAAAAGCAAGGAAAGCTGCCAGATTAGCAGTGTAGGAAGATATCATGATTAGAGTGAAGAACCACCAGACGCCGGCAACCATTCTCGTCGACGCGGCCCTGAACGTGAACTTTCCCAGTTATTTATTTCATATATATTGTAAGTATGGACATTAGATATGTGTAATCACTTTGGCGCAATGTCTGATCCTTGCTGCATAAGGGACCCGATCGTAAACCACATACTGTTCAAGACGCTGAAAGAATTGTGCAAGTTGTCGGGTTCTTGAACGCAAGGGAACGGATTGTCCCACTCGGATGGACTAAGCCTATATAGTTGGTAAATATAACAATGAATAAATATATCGTCGTGTTTCACGTTGGATTTCGTGGCAGACGTTAAATAATTACCTGGCTAAAACGAACAGGATGACACTTACTCCCATGTAGGCCCCAGCCATGTAAAGCCAAACGCTAAGTGAAAATGGTGACAGAAATGAAAGAAGGTTTGGCGGTTGCGGTTTGGGCTTCTTGTACAGGATACTGATTCCAAGATTCATGAAAGGCATTGTGAAATCAACTGCAGTTTCTCGCTCAGAATTAATGGTCACATCTCCGATGGCCATGTCAGCTACCTATGTGTAACTCATTCGCATTTGAATCTCAACGCAAAATTCTCATGCCATGCGATTCAAGTAGGTGTATATAATGAAGATACATTCACTTGCCCCATTTATAATTTCCCCAATTAATCCTGACCAATTTCCCTCACTGTCGTTAACCGGTCTTCCGTAAGACGAATCATTAACTACATGGATCGTGTAGTTAAATGACAAATCTTTGGCAATTTCTTCCAGTAAATCGATGCAGAAGCCTTCAAAACGATTGTTTCCCGCCAGGGAAATGGTGGAGTTTTTTAGCATCGCATAGGGAGGCGTCTGAAAGTTATAATTATGTTGTTTGTTTTTTTTAAACATATTTCTCTAACCGTCACGGTACCCAATTAGACGGGCACAAACCAAAATGATGGTGACATTCACGTGTTGCCCCCTGATTGTGGAATTATCCCTTGGAATCTCCTTCATCGGTTTGATTATGGGAAACATAATCAAAGCGCATTCTTTGGTCCAGTTGCCAACCTAGGAATTTTAAAGGTTAACCAATAGAAACAGAAGTTGGATTTCCATCGGTGCATTTCAGAACAAAAATTACTGATAAATAACTATTCACGGAGTCAATGGGCATGGTGGCTTATTATGCACAACTGTTTTCTTTAGAAAACCAATGATGCGTTTTTAAAATATTCCAATGAATTTCTAAGCAAGTTTCCCAGTTATTATTGTAAATTTTGGGGTACCTTGAAAACAGCTGCTGGTATAATTAAGCGGTGACCAGTTAAATATAAAAGGAAGAGCCGAAAACCTTCATTAAACCGTTAGGTGTTGCTTGTACAACATCTAACACAAAGGCGGCCGTAATTCTGGGACCCGATACAGCGCATTTGCTTGTATCTTTCATACGTGCCTGCATATATATGTATATATATATATATAGAACAATTAAAAACGATTAATTGCAAATAAATAACGAGGAAATCAAATTGCAAATTACCGTTGCGAAGTAATTCGTTAGAGTAGGTCCATGAGGTAATTTACTGTGATTTTCACAAGAAAGTCTCCGTTTAGCAATGTCGGCTAAGAAAATTTCGGTTGCATTTCCTTCATGCAGAGTAAGTGCAATTATATTCTTGACAGCGTTGTAAATCAAGGCAGCGTCTGTCTATTTTACAAAATATGTACAGATTATACATAAAACTTGTCATTAAAAGATCTCTTAATCGCTTCGAGTGGAGCAACAATTACTCTGAAAGGTACAGAATGAGTTCCATTCCGCCATCTTGACGTCATTTTCTTGATTTCCGGACTGGAAGAATTCAATAACTGAAATGCCACGATGTCGGCCCCAACATACTGGAAATCTTCCAAATCAACAGTTCCCAAATCCTGCTCAATATATAGTGAGAATTAGACAAAATTTCACGCTCAAGGTGTGATAATAATAATACAGTAAATTTAAGTTGAGAAACTTTGTATACTTTCAAAAATACAAACATAAATGTTCACTGTAAATTTTCAGCAATAAAAAAATAGTTTTAAAATAAAATAAAGGTTGAAATTATTAACCAGATTCCTATATTGCATTCATTGCATATTATCCCAATAATTTGAAAAGGAAATACCCATTTGAAACTCACCAATGTCGTGAACAGGTAACTGTGATCTGACGTCATCAATCCAATTTGCTGCGCCTTTAATTAATGCAAATGAAGGGAACTCAATATACTACAGTCTTTCTAGACATTATGGTTGCAAATTTCCAGGTTTAACTCTATCATTACATATAACTAACCTGTTTCAAAAACTTCAAGGCGTTGTCCGTGCTGCAGTCGGCGACAATGTGTTTGAAGTCCATGTTTTTGATGTCACTCAAAAGATCCCTGTACGTTCCTTGCAAGGGCAGTTGGCGAGCAGCGACGTTATAATCAGAGGACTTTATTTCGTTTTCGAAAAGCCCTTTGAGCCGGACGAGCCCTTCGTCTCTTTCGTACACGATGGCGAACTTCTTCCAGCCCCAATGGGAAACTATTTTCCTGTAAGCCATGCTGATGGTTGGGAAGTGCGGCAATAGGTTGATGGAATTGCCTTTCTTGGGTTTATCCAGTTCCCAGTGGGTGCTGAAGTGAGGGATCTCCAAGTGATCGCACAGTGACTGCATATGGGCCGATGCGCCCGCAGACTCGGGACCGAAGATGGCCACTATGGCGTTCTCTTCCACCATCCTGCATACTGCAATCGGTTATAGAAACGAAAGGCCCATTCAATATAATTGTAACATGTCATCCGTCAAACCACGCCAAGTTTTCGCGGCACGCGCTTCTATCGGCTCGAAAAGTAATAATTCAAAATGGCTGCCTTAATGAGGAGCTGTGCCATACCTGCCATTCCTTCTCCATTTTTCTTTGCTCCCTTGGGCCACTTTATAATAGAAGAGGACTGAGCTTATCGAAAAGGAATTAATTCATTCCCTAGTTTCCCCACAGGTCCTTTACTTAATTTCTCGATCCAAACTTGACTGATTGCAGGACCATTCAACAAAAAGGACATAAAATGCCGATTTTTGCAACAATTATCTCAGTATAGGACCACTGCATTCCATTAATTTCCTTTCCACGGATTCACATCCCTTTTTTATTTGTCAAGTCGGATCGATATCGAAAGGAATGAAAGAGTTATATAGTCCTACAAAAGAAGGACCATTACTACTACAGATAGAAAATATAATATACCATACACTATAGTTTCGCCTTCAAGTTGATACTTTAGACAGCTGAGGAGGGAAATGGGGGACAATCATATGTGACCACAGCCCAATGAGTAAGTCGGGCGCCCCTACCCTTTTGGGCCATGGTCACATGATTGTATATATCCTAGCTCTTCCCCTCTTAATTCGTCCTCTATAAAGCTAAAGGATAAACTATAGTATAGTGTCTTATGCCTAAAATAACATTGCAATTTTCCCAAGATGGCCGCCCTAATGTACTATAGCATCTGTCTTTGTTTATAGCTATATGCCACATCCCTCCAATTTACTGCAAATTTTGGCCTGGAATAGACTACTAGCATGGGGCTATTTAGGTGTACTGAAGAAATAGTTCAAATGAAAGGGGTGAATGACTGATATACTGCTACACGTATTTTGATAAGAAATAATATAAATGTACCTTTTTGAGAAGCTTCAAAGCTATTGTGTTTATTAATGCGTTCGATGATTGGTGTAAAAATGACATTTGGTAAGATGAATCGATCGCTGTTCACTGCAAGAATGGCTTCCTTAAAGGCGATTTCAATAACATCGTTTTCTTCGCCTTCATGTACTAGTCCTGAAATATACAGTTATAAATAAATTGGTTAATTGTGCAACTGCTCATTTACTGCAAATTGTATCTGTTTCCAGTAAACTGTTATACATACATAGGTAACCAAACGAATATTTGCAGTTTACTTTGGGTTAATCAATTAGTTGTCTATACAAACATGTACAATTGGAAAAAATTTTGACAAATAACGAATAAAATCATGATTTTTTTTCTTACCTATCGCCATTTGCATTGTTGGATAAGAGTTTGTGATGCCGAAAACTGCACACACAATCAATAACAAATACATATCCAAAATGGACTTGCAAAAGTATTCCTTCTTCATATTCAAGATGTCTTCATTTGTAGCAGGTAAAACTGCAGTTAAAAATCTGCTCAAAAACCAGAAAGTTCCAGTTCATTATAGCAGAATGGGGGTTCTATTTTTGGTGGAAACATCCAGATCAGATCTGAAGATGGATGCTAAACAGTCACGTGATTAACTTCTCAAAATATCCAGCTCTTTTTGGGATGCTGCATCAACAAATGCGTCATTGTGGCCACAACCTCAACTACCTAACACGTTTCCAACTTAAATCTTACATCCAATGAAGTAAAAGCACAGGATTTCATCATTAAAATCGGAAGCTAACATTAATAAACATTGTAGTTTCAAAATGAAGTCAGATTGTCTGTTACATCTTCAACACGACGAGCGCTTCATTTGCTACTGGCCTCTGAATACGATTTACTGTATATCTTCGAGGATAATTAACAAAACATCTTGAGATTTTCACTATAAGCTATAAAGCTTTGCTGAATTCGGTTTTTCACCTGCATTCAGTACATATTCAAAACTCCCATGCATAAATTGCTGCACATCACCAATTTCAGCAAATTTTTAATTATCCCCATTGTATTCGTGCAAAACAATTTATGTCTCCTCGTAATTTTATTCCTTTTTAATTATTTTCTTTTAAGATATAACCAACCTTTACAGTATATATTCTTGGGAGCCTCCAACAAGGGTAACATATATTATACAATTATACATTAACCGGAAGTCGGATGAGTATAGTGTTAATTTAAAATTTCGCTTTCAAAACTCCAACTAGCCTAATTTAGAAATATTTTGGTTGGATGCCAGCTGAGATGCGCATATGTAACAAGACGCCAACATCAACAAAGTAAAAGTAATAACTGTTATGAGGGTCGATGTTGAATGCCAAAAAGAACATTCTCAAAAACAAATTTAAGAAACACTTATGAGATTTTATACATAATATGCACATCAGTATTTTGTAATAAATGTCTGATCACATGCCTTTACTAGTTAATAGATCTATGTATATATGAAACAGAATAAATTATTCTAATTAATGTTTGAAAGTATTAAAATATACTGATATTATACACTTTTCTCTGAACGAAAACAATATGAAGGAAATGCTCCCAAAATTTGAAAACAGTTACCTAAACATGTTCTCAACATTAATTAAATAATAATATAATTACCACAATTAAAAAAGATAATGGGATTAAAGTGCAAATTGCCACGTTATAACGAACACATTTTTATTATAATAATAATACGTACTACTTTTTTTGTGAATTGCTGTATTTTTCTAGGTTATAAAGGGTAGTATGCAGAGTTCATGTGAACATTTCTCTTTCCGTGTATCCGTAATTAGACAAAGGAGTTGCGACGCCATTTTCAGGCTCAGATCTTCGTTTTTTGCGCACAGACTTTGTGTTCTTGCATTGCACGGTGAACACCAATTCCTTGAAAATTTCATGTCCCAGTGATCCCTGAATTTCAAGACGATTCAACGAAACAATTTCAATTATTTCTGGGCTTATTACGCCCACGTACAAAAAGATAGGGGTTGAATGGCACAACTTACAAGACCACACTAATGAATAGAACCCAATTTGAGAGAGTTGCATTTTTATACAGTTATTAAGTTGAATCGATAATATTATGATGTCAATTTTAAATAATAATTCATAACATAAGCATTAAACACAGCGTAACTTCAACTGAATACATATTTAAGATGAACTGTCACGCATTTTGAAGGCACCATGAAATTCACCCCACTAATAGAAATATGGCCACACGGCAGATATGGCAAGGTTATTTTCGGTGCTGCCCTTTGAAATATTCCCTGCATGGCAACCGTTTCACTGCATTTGCTTCGACAGGTTAATAATGCAGGAAATTGTTAATATCTGCTCTGTTTAATTGTTGGCCGATTTCAACTCTGTTTTCGCCAAAATGTTTGGAATATGGTTGGCAACATTTCCTAAATTGAAACTATGCCCCTATCGGCAAAACTAACAGAATTAGCTTTCGAATGGCCTTGAAATCGGGCGTCAAGGTCAACTTGTACATTATAGCTAGATGTCCCCCAGTGTGTGTAGACCAAATTTGTTCATACTCATAAGTCACCCGGAATCATCGCTGTCAAAGTTATTTTCAAACAGGCAAGACTTTTTTTCCACCCTGTATATGAAAAGTGCTACAATAGGGAATGTAGGTCTGACAGTCCAAGGATGGTTATTACAGTGCTCCAAGAAATTTTCTAGTATGTTTTCAGTTAGTGTTGTAAATTTCAGTGTACCTTTGAACGCAGTTGCATCGTCATTCATCCCCAGTGTTCGCGATCGATCAAATACCCTTTCCTGACGCGAGACGCCGCGTAATTTCCAGATGAACTCGATGACAGCGACGACGCAGGCCAGCAACATTCCTGCAACTAAGACGACGAATATTCCTCCAACATGCTGAAGGTTCAAGGCATTTCGCGTAGGATCATCTTGCGAGTGGCACAATCCGCCTCCGATCCTCTGCCACCATTTCTTCTTCAGGTTCTCGATAACTTCTCTTTCGTGCAATTTGATAATAGATGCTGACAACTCCGCCCTGTATTTGGCTCCTATAATTCCACCAGCAAACATCAAGACGTCCATTAAGCACGTATTAAATGAGTTTTAAAGCGTTATATTAACTGCACGCGTACCTTGTTTCAGAGCGATACCGTAGCCTTTGTTGTCAATGAGTCCACCGACTTCAACAACATCACAATGCCTTTCAGTGTAATAATCTATAGTTGTTTTCTCCACCAAGAATGCGTAATCTTCCCTTTCTTTGACGCGGTTAACTCCTTCGATGTTACTGTTAACGATGCCAGCTTTGAACTCGTCACTAATCATCTTTCTATACATATCTTTGTAGATCTGTACATTTGACTTCTGCAACAGTAAACATACACAATTGCAACTTGAGCGTTTCTTTTTTTGGAGAGCGTGCTTACGTTGAAAAAAGCTCGCGTCGAACCGGTTGCGACACAACCGTATTTGATTCTAGTTTGCTTGGCCAGTTCTTCAACATCTTTGAACGGTGTCTCGGCTTTCTGAAACGCGAGGAAAGCTGCCAGATTCGCAGTGTAGGAAGATACCATGATTAGAGTGAAGAACCACCAGATGCCGGCAACCATTCTCGTTGACGCGGCTCTGAACGCGAGATTTTGTCAATCATATTGCTTTCATAATACTGTGAGATATGAAATGTTACTTCGGTGCAATGTCTGATCCCTGCTGCATGAGTGATCCGATTGCAAACCACATGCTGTTCAGTATGCTGAAAGAATTGTGTAAGTTGTCGGGTTCCTGAACGCAAGGAAATGGATTGTCCCATTCGGTAGGACTCAACCTATATAGTTGCGAATTAAATAATTTGTTCATCATTCTTTGCACTTGACCAATTTAGTTGCTGTAATTATAATTTGAGAAAAGGATCTTAACTTAAAATTGTCATGCGAAACGTGAATCGCACAGACTCAAAAGGATCCTCTTCTCATAAACTTAAAAGAAACAGGTTAATTTGCATCCCAACCTTCGCTGAAATCGGTCTCCTTTCATATCCAGCAATTAGAAGACAAACACTATAGTCGGAGTTTCAGTCATTCAAAGATTGGTTAATTAATTATTAATGTATCATAACTTTGTAAATTACTGTTACCAAATTTTGCTCAATTTATTTTATCAGAGTCGTTCAGAATCTTAACAATTGGTGAATTGTATTTTAGAGATCGTTTGTATTAAGTTACATTTATAAGAAATTAAATTGGACAAAAAATATTAGTCAGTACTTAGACTCATTAATTATTATTTGAACACTTTTGCAAATGCCCATTTTAAATAAGCTGCAATGAAACTTACGCATTAACCTTCGTCTAAACTCTATAGAGAAAATGCTGGGAACCAGGATGCCAATTTCAGCCAGATTTGTGTATAATATAACTAAAAAAAGCAAATCACGATATACATATGCATATATATTAAAAATAAGTTGCTAACAAATTTTGAAGTTAACAATTGGGAAACATTGGAATTAATACCTGGCTAAGACAAAGAGGACGAGACAAACTGCCACATAGGCCCCAGCCATATAGAGCCAAACACTGGGCGAAAATGGTGACAGAAATGACAAAAGGTTTGGTGGTTGCGGTTTGGGTTTCTTGTACAGGATACTGATCCCAAGATTCATGAAAGGCATTGTGAAATCGACTACTTTTTCTCGCTCGGAATTAATGGTCACATCTCCAATAGCCATGTCAGCTTTCTATATAACATATATGCAAACGCCAAGTTGAAAACCGATGAACATTAGAAAAATAGGGTGTGATATTCACTTAATTACATCATCCATAACTTCTCCTATTAAGCCTGACCACTTAGGAGGGTTGTCGCTTTGTTGAACACCGTAAGACGAATCGTTAACTACATGGATAGTGTAGTTAAATGTCAAATCTTTGGCAATTTCGTCCAGCAGCTCGATGCAAAATCCTTCAAAACGATCATTTCCTTGCAAGGGTCTTGAGGAATTCTTGAGCATTGCGTAAGGTGGTGACTGAAACTCAGTTAGTTTAGGTATAGCTCTTAACCCTGACAATTAAGATCAAATAAACAAACCAATAAGACAGTGACTTTCACATGTTTCTGTCTTATTGTCGATTCATCTGTTGGAATTTCCCTAACTGTCTTATTAATAGGAAACATCTTCAACTTGCAATCTTTGGTCCAGTTACCAATCTGTGTTCATTATATAAACGGGAATAATTAATGAAAGGCATTTTACTTAAATACATGAAAACTGATATGAAACTTCAATGCCAACCTTCACCAAACCATTGGGTGTTGCTTGAACAACATCCAGTTCAAACGTGGCCCTAAGTCTTGTATCAGAAATAATACAAAGACTCGGGTCCTTCATACGAGTCTACAATAATAGCCGAATTTAGCCAATAAAATAACAACATTATAATTACATGTACAGGGTTTCCCAGCTAATGTATTCTAAAATACTCTACCTTCGATCAGCATTATATGACCAAATTTATTGAAATTTGACAACATGTATCACAATTGAATTTCACCTGATAAATTTCTACGCACATTCATAAACTTTACACTTAATTATGAATTTCAACGTGAGATCCTCCATTTTCAATGATCTTATACGCTCTATATTCGAGCAATGTGATTCTGTTTTAGCCTTTTCCAAGGTGGAATAACTCATGATATCACATAACCAATACAAATTTCACGTATTTCAGATAATGTTGTTGTTACCACAGTAAAAATACGCTGCAGATTTTCTACATGCAGTAAAACTTTGATTTCTGCAGCATATTTTCAGATGGAACTGCCGCTGCAGATTTTCTGCAGAAAATATGTTCATAGTTTGCAGATATTTTGTAGAATTTCAGATTTAGTAAAAATATTTGTAGATCTTCTACAGATTAATTATTTCCATTCATTGCAGAAACCATTTAAAAGTTGTCTTTATGCTCTTAATTTTTAAAGACGTAATTTCAACATTTTCTGCATAATTAAGTATTTATCAGTTGTAAAGATTAATTATTTATCTTGCCAGAAAGTACTAGCTGCAAAAGTTGTATGCATTTATTTACACATCCATATATATCATTCTCAATAAACTTGTTTTTTACTAAACATTTTCTGCAGATTTTAACGTTAAAAATTTCTGTAGATTGTTTTGCGGTTTTCTTTACAGAAAAACTGCAGCATACTTTTACTTGGGTAAGTTTGATGTACGTTTAAATTAGCACCATTTTGTCCACGTGAAAGAGGCAGGGTAATAGCATTTTGAATTACGGTACACTTAACTGGGACACCCTGCGCACGGCGTAACAATAACAATAATTAATTGACCATTTCGATGTAATTCATAAGAGTTGGTCCATGGCGAAGTTTGTTTTGGGATTGACAAGAAAGTCGTTTGCTAATGTCTATTGTATGCGTTGTGTCCAATTCATGGAGGGCGTTTGCAATTATAGTGACAGCATCAGAAATCAGTGCAGCATCTGTCTGTCGATTAGAATAGAGAAACGCACTGTCAGTCAGTAGCTATTCAATACATCTATATTTGGCGCGATAATGTAGAATTAACCGTAAAAGACAGAGCACGATGAGCTTCATTGGACCACCGTGACGTCATATTCTTAACTTCTGCACTCGAGGAATTGAACAACTGAAATGCTACAATCTCGGCACCAACATACTGGAAATCTTCCAGCTCCACCGATCCCAAATCCTGCAGATTTTGGGAAGAAAAAAACAGTTATTTCAGAGTTTCACGTACCTCCACTTGATTGTGTTTATATAACTTTAATTAAGTGTTGTTAAAAAGGGATATGAGCTCACAGATGATAATGTTTGTACATAAACCAAGATTTGAATAAAGTTAACTGACCATGCGCAATAGAAATTCCTGAATCTGTGACAAGTGAAACACCGTTTATAACTGTTGCTTCCCAAACAGAAATTTTTGATCCAATTTGAATCAATTTGTATTCAATTGGCTCTACTTGACAACACTGCTGGATCAAATTAGGTCCAGTTGACTACATTGCTGGATCCAATTGAGTCCATTTTACTGTACATTGGATCCAACTAGGTCCATTTTGCTAAAGTGCTGGATCCAATAATGTCCATTGATATCCATTGATGGATCCAACTGGACCCACTGGCTCCAGTGATGGATCCATCTATCCAGATATATATGAATTCACCTGCATGCAAGAAACTTTCCCGATAAAACACACGGACCTAACTATACATATATATCTTCGATTGCACAATGTTGTATTATAGTATAGATCTATTCGTACCAGTGTAGTGAGCAGAAAACTGTTCTTGTCAGTCATCATTCCTATTTGCTGTGCCTGAAATGAAATAAACGCATTTTAATACGAAATAATGCAATAATATAAAGTACTTTCAACTAATATAAGTAGGCCTACTACTAAATTTGTGGGCGATCCCCTCAAAGTAGATGCAACAAATTAATTTTCATATCAAAAACCCCGCAGTAATTGATTGGACACCTTGCAATTTTAGCAGTTTCATTTCAATATTAGATTTTAGTTTACATATAAATTAAGGTACTCTACTTCCTAAACAATAACTTCAAATTTAAATCAAAAGGGCCTCACTATATACTCCCATTTTCTGCAACTTTTTAACTGAAATATCAAAGCTTATCACCTGTTTCAAGAACTGGAAGACGTTTTCTGTGCTGCAGTCGACAACGAACCTAGTGAAGTCCATGTCTCGGAGCTCATGTAAGAAATCACGATAGGAACCTTGCGGAGGCAATTGGCGAGCAGTGACGTCATACACAGAGGATTTGACTTCGTTTTTCAGAAGTCCATTGAGCCGAATCAGCCCTTCTCCTTTTTCGTAGATAATAGCGAATTTGTGCCATTTCCAATAGGACACAATGGCGCCATATGCTAAGCCGATTGTTGGCAAATGCGGGTATAGATTGATGGAATTGCCTTTCTTTGGAATGTTGAATTCCCAGTGAGTGCTCACATGAGGGATGTTCATGTGGTCGCACAATGATTGGACATGGGCCGAGGTGTCTGGCGACTCGGGGCCGAAAATCGCCACAACCCCATTTTGTTCAACCATTTCGCAAACTGCAAAAGCCCACTTCACACATTATATAGTTGTTACATAGATAAATAGACAGCTTATGTAGAAGATAACGGTTGCATATCAATGGCAATATACGTACCTTTCTGTGATGCTTCAAAGCTGTTATGCTTATTGATGTGTTTGATGATTGGTTTGAAAATGGAATTGGGCAATATGGAGTTGTTCCTGTTCACTTCTTTAATGGCTTCTCCAAAAGCAATTGCATTAGTGCCATTGACTTCAGTGTCGTACAAGAACCCTAAAATATAAGCGTAAATATGTAAGTCTGTTTTTCTGTAAATTTATTGTAAACTACAGGTTGAATAATTGAAGCTTACACGTACGTAAGGCTGTCCACAAAGTTAATTGAGTTGCATATAGTGCAAATGATTTCCGGTAAAGGGCATTGGAAACTTTGATATCTCCCGAGTATAACCTCCTGTTTACTAGATAAAAGTAAGAAAAGAATCCTTGACTCGTAAGAAGGCAAAGGCAAAAAGCCATTATTGGGACAACATGCTTCAATTCCGACACGGAGTCATCATCAGGGCAACAAAATTTTCGACCGGCTGTATAATAAAATAGTGAAAAAGCCAACAGCTTAATTACTTCATTTTTTCAGTAATTTGATTTACCTCACAGCATAACGAGAGAAGAATACGATAGTTTTTTTTTCTAAAAGTACTTTTCACTTGTGGCGAATCACAATTTTCGTAAAAATACCACTCGTGCCCATTTTTTTGCGTCAAAAAGTCATGAAATGAACCACATGTAGGAGATGCCACTCTCCTCATTACAGTGCCAGTTTTTAACATTGCAAATTTTTCTAGCAGTAACAGTTTTGACAATTTTGAGTTAAACAGGATTTCACACTGCAACGCCGTTCCTATGGGCATAGTTCATTATGAAAAAATACTTTAAGAAAAACTGCCATTACATTTTAACTAAAAAAAGACAAATTAAGATATTAAATTGGGAGTTACTTGGGTGATATCAAGGTTCCCAATGCCGTTTACCGGGATTCATTTGCACTTCAACTCACCATGCAATTAAATTCATTTTAACTTTATGAACGTGTCAAGACTATACATATAGTACTTATAATCTACAATATTTCGTTTTTATTATAAAGGTAAACTTGGTAAGGACCCTTATAAAAATATACCTCAGTATTCTATTTTAAAACTGCGCAGTTGGTTTTCTGAACTGAACCATCTAAATATATAATAAAGTTTTAAAATCTCATATAATGCAGTTCAAATTAATGACAAATCAGTTTTATGTTATTAAACTGCAATTGCTGTTTGAGTTTCCAGAACAGCAGTTGGCAGTTATTGGAATTGTACAGTATTGAAAACTGCAATATTACGAAGAGCAGTTACTAAATGGTATTGCAATTCAGAAAACTGAAGTAGGTACAACTGCATGCAGTCAAAAAGTTCAGTAGTAATTCGGAACTGTAGTAATTATATCATAAAATAAGAGCCTTGAAACATTGCAGTAAATTTCTGTTAAAAGGGTTCAATTATTCTGAACCGGATTCTGTCCGAGTTTGAATAATTGCATTTGGTACGAATATTACGGATTCGTATTTATAAGTTATGTAATTACTTGTGGATTCAGCAACTAGTTATTTACTTTGGATCGAGCAATTTGTATGTCATCCGTCATCATCATGCAAGTCTAATTATACATTTAAAACACAAACAAAAATGATTGACAGGTCAAAATTATAAGCCAAAATAAACAAATGTGGAAATTACAATCTGTTCACACAAAAATGTGTTCAAATTAGTATATTATACAAATCTACAATAATGTCATGGACTAATATCCCACCCCTGTAAAACGTAACAATGGTTCAGTATGTGATGTCACAACATTTGCTTTTAAGGTATACAGTCTACACTCTGCAAATTAATTGCTAAATTCGTATTTCTTTACAAGTATTATATTAATTTCCCATAAAAGGTGGCAGATACTGTACCTTTTGTTTGGCTTTTATGTTTTGCAGAACAAATTACATAAATGTATCGCAATTGTAAACAAATAACAACTGCATTGAATTAACAAGCACAATTTAAATGCGATTATACATACACTTGTATATAATAAAAGTGATTTGAATCCATACCGATCCCGACGATTGCAGGCAAGCTGTTTGTGAAGCCGATAACTGCCAGCAAAATCAATAGGCACATTTCCAACACCAAATCGAGGAAACATGCCATTCTCATGCTCGTATCATCACTGTTACCGAGAAAAGCAGCTGAAAAAAAAACAGCAATTCAACTGTCCACCAGCTGTCTACTGGCAATGTTCAAGACCACTCAGGTTCGAAAACCTGCACATTCTGCACTTGGATGCTGCGCAGTCACGTGATCACTTCACAGATCTAGTGACTGGATGCTGCGACCAACAACGCCACTGTGGCTACGAGATGAACCAACATAAACTTATTCAATACTCGGCAAAGAAACAGTTCCAATTGAACTTTGTTCCTTCATAGAAAGGAATTTGTATTCACGAAGAAGATATTGGAAATGTGAGATGATAGTATAATAAATTTCAGAGATGAATCCCTTTCTCACAGAGGAAAACACAACACGTGTTTCTTTTCATTGACAACTAGTTTCGACTCTAGCACAGAGTCGTCATCAGGTCAATCATTTAGCGCCAA
>WWPM01022308.1:0-11228 GCA_023279145.1 Glomeris maerens
GGGGGGGTCTGAATAATAGTGACATCATGCTTTTTAATTATCAAATCATTTTGCACTTTTGTGTGCAAATGAAGCTTATATAGTAAAACCAGCGCTTTGACATTCAAAAATGCCTATTTATAGACCAGAGTTCATTTGTCATTGGCTGTCTTCACCATGGACTTAAATAATTATTAATATAAATACCTTAACTTGTATATTGTTATTTCTTAGATAAATAAATAAATACATAAATTACTTTAAAATCAGCAGATAATTATAAATATTAGTTTGATAATTATTAGTAGATATAGGGGGGTCCAACAATTGTGACATCATTTTTAAAGGGGGTCAGACGTTGTGTGACAAATATAAGGTGATGAGATGAATAGAATTGCTCGAAAAAGCCCTGGAGCGATGTGACTTCACCAAACAGGTTTTATTCTACAGCTTATGCCAACAGTGAACGCCTGGTGGTGCACTTGTACAAAACCAAATAACACAAATGATAACAGTTACAGGCGCTTTAGAGTGCGGCCTTACAGTCACCCCCAAATTAAGGTGAAACGGACATGCATGGGCGGAGCCTTAATTTCACTAAGGGTCGCACAAAAGCATGTTGGAGGTTTGGCACGTAGCACAGCTACGAACACACAGTCTGGTGTCGCGGCGAAGTGTGGACCACCAGTAGCGGGAGCGAATGCGATCCACAGTTTTGCGGACATCAATGTGGCCTGCGACATTATGGCATTGATGTAGGATGGAGGATCGGAGCGAAAATGGCGTATCGGGCAAACTTGCGGTTGGTCTTTGCCTTAGAGATGATGTAGGCGGTTGAGAAGTTGTCGGTGACAAGGGTAAATGGGTGTCCAACAAGGTAAAGGCGAAACTTGTCGGTGAGGGCCCAATGAACCGCGGAGACTTCAAGTTCATTGCTGTGGTAGCGCGTTTCAGCATCTTTGAGAGAGCGCCTGGCGTATTCGATGATACGCTTGTTACCGTCGTGAATTTGAGAGAGGCACGCCCCCAAACCACTGTAGGAAGGATCGGTTTCGATGGAAGTGGGGGCCCCTTGGATGAAAAAGGCAAGGATGGGTGGAGATGTAAGTGTGGTTTTGAGTCGGTCAAAGGCGTCTTGCTGGATGTCATTGAGTTACCGATTGGGACGAACGGGGTTGAGAGGAGGCACTCGCACTCTTGCGTAGAACGTTGTTGAGTGGGGCAGCAGTTGAGGCGAAGGATTGTATGTGTACGTGCATGGTATTAGCGAATCCCAAGAAGCTGCGAACTTCGTGGATGGAGTTTAGTGTCTTGCAGTGACTCATGGCAGCGATGCGTTGAGGGTCCGACATTTTGCCCTTGTCAGAAATAATTCGGCCCAGGTTGCTGAACTTGAAGAGCTTGGAAGAGCTGAACAATGTTTGTCCAACTGGTGAGGAGAGGCAGCGGGGTGACAGGTGGTGAAGAAGGTTGTTCAGCGGTCGCTGTGGTGTCTGGGCGGGTATCGCGTAAAATATCCAAGGTGCCGTTAGCAGTACCAGCAGCATTATTGGCCGCTAGGACACGGGCAAGGTCTTCTTTCAGGCCAGTGGTGGGAAGAAATCGTAGCTGTGCTTCGGCGATAAGGACATCTTTGCGGAGAGTTGTGAGGACTGTGGTGTCAGTCGAATAGATAAGTTCCATTTTTGCGGATCGAGATTAGTTGTGGATCTGGAGTGGTTGCCGATCTGTAGCTGCGACAGGTCAGGAACGGTTGGGGATACATAGCGATTGCGGATCTGGAGCGGGTGTGGATCTGTAGCAATTGCTAATCCGGAGCGGTTGTAGATATGACGTGTTAGGCCTAACAGGTTTAGAAGGTCAACTGCGCCATATAAGGTGATGAGATGAATAGAATTGCCCGAAAAAGCCCTGGAGCGATGTGACTTTACCAAACAGGTCTTATTGTACAGCTTATGCCAACAGTGAACGCCTGGTGGCGCTCTTGTACAAAACAAATTAACACAAATGAGAACAGTTAGAGGCGCTTTAGAGTGCGGCCTTACACAATGGGCGTTTTCGGCAATTCATATTGTCGCCAGATATCTTGAGCTTTGGCCAGAGAAATTGTTTGGCAATCCATGTGGGCATCAGAGATCAAAACAGGTTTTTCGCTCGGCAAATCAAATGTCTGAGGAGTGACGTCATTTTCTCAGACTGCCGTGTCAGACAAAAATTGTTGCCTGGCTCACTCAGACAAAAAGATGGCGGCCCGCATGGAATGTTTGGTTGAATATACAGGGTCGCGATTTTCGTGCCATTTGACCGAATTAGGGATGCACAAATTGAATAAAGGTACATAAAAATTGCTGAATCAAATGTAGTAGTCAAATTCGATCCATTTAACTACGTAGTTATATTTAAAAACTGGAATTAAAGAAAGGAGAAAGTTGTTCGTGACAACATGCCATCACAACTGCATGACACGTAATCCGCCATTTTGAATATTCCAGCCGTAACAGATATTTGTGTTCGGCAAACCGGATAAATTGGGTGCCAGACATGCTCAGAGAAGGGATCAGAGATGACGTCACACACTCTGGAGACCGAGACAGACAGTATGAATTGCCGAAAACGCCCAATGCGTGACATGAGAGGGGAGGAGGGTAAAAGAAGTCAAATTTAGCGTCACATCATTTGTGGACGGCCCCTAAGCAGAATAGGCCAGAACCACAAATTCAAATGTCTGACAAAATCACATCTCAAATGTAGACTTTTTTACTTCAGGTAAATTGCAACATATGCACTTCTTTGTTGAAAGAATACGAGACACTTTCATCTAATTAATACCTGACATTTGCCATTATTCTTGCCAATATAACAATTGAATTGAATAGCGAAATTAGCTTACACATCGCTGCAAACAATTATGTATTGACGAGTCCAGGGTCCACATGGTTGGTTCGACACACTGCAATATCAAATATCAAAATTAAATTTCCAAGCTATTGATCTCCAGTCAGATATGTACATACATGTGTTAAATGAACATTGAAAAGGCAAAACAATAGTAATTTCATTATGCAATGCATAAAAATAAACCGATACTGGGTTACTATCAATGAAACCATAAATGCCATAAAAAAGTTGGGCTACAAAATGCACATTTTTCAATGCTTTCGTACAATAATTAATTTAATACACATTACATACACACATAGGTCTATCTATATTATTGCATCAAGAATTAAAATATACAAGGTGTTGTCGAATTCGTTGCACAAAAAGAATCAATGGAAAGATGTGGGGAGCATGAATGGATGTCACATGTTATGTAGATCCTATTTAAAAACCTAAGCATTTTCGGACCAGGGTTCATAGGAACTTTAAGTCTTCTTTTTGTGCAGGGAATATACCCTGTCAGTTTGTCCAACGAATTCGGCAACACCATGTATAAGTATAGCCAAAAGTTTTGAACATGGTTAATGGAGACAACTGAACGCATTAGCACTCACAGAGCGAGCAGGGGAGGCCGGGGCAAGTTGACGCATTTTTTTAATATCCCAAATTGAAGAATTTCGTCAAAATGTAGGATATCTCTTTATATTGCCTTTAACAGTACATACCTTGGTGGTCATTTTCATATATGTGTTTGAATTTTAAAAGTTTTATGGTAAGCTGAAAAAAATTCTTTTTACAGATGAGTTGATGCACTTAGTTCAGAGGCTAAAAACGCAATAAATTGCAGGGGGACACAAATTTCTTGATTAATTCTCCCTCTATTGGTTTTACGCCTGTGTTTCCTCATTGTTCTGGGGGGAAAAACAAACAACAAACATACAAAAACAACATCATTAACATTGTTATTATTATTTAAGTTTTTAGATGTATTAATGATTACATTATTATTGTATTTGTTATTTATTATTCATTTTTGGAGTTGATTATGATAATATTTGACAAATAAATATTTATTTATTTTTCAAATATGCTGGAGCGAGTGGATGCAGGGCGCATCAACTCGCCCCGCAGTGCGTGCATCAACCCGCCCCATTTCGTGCTCAATGAAAGATTCCACATTTCCGGCTTATCAAGGTCACTTTGAGAAAAACTTGACACACAGCTGTAACCCTCCAACATACCTGTATTTAACAGATGCAAGACGATTTCGTGATACAGTAGGACCTCGATATAGCGTTGCGGTCAAATTCAGGATTTTTCAACATTATAAGCAGGATTTGTTAAATGCGGACTTTTTTTGTCGGCATGCTGAAAATCTGTTAAATTGGATTTGTATGTTATAAGCGGAATAACGTTGTCAGCGGGAGACGCTATAAGCGGGTCCTACTGTACTTACGAGTCTATGAGTTATAGAGCCCAATATGAGAAAGATGAAAATTACTTAACACGCCCAAAAAGTGATATTTCCTTCTATTTCAACCAAAAATAGCCACAAAGCGACGAAAGCACCTGGAATTAAAGTGAAATTGATGGCTAATCTGAAAGTGGGAGCACCGTAATATTTGCTTTCTCCGCTATTGAGTAATTGGCACTGCATCAACCGGCCCCGTGCATCAACCTGCCCCGGTCTCCCCTACATACTGCATGCAATTGGTATATACAGTGGAACCTCGATTATCCAATTCTGTCCAATAAAGTACACTTTTATAGAAATAACCGCAATAATGAAGTACAATACGATATGATTTCGTAATCAAGTAATAAAGAATTGAAATGTGATCGTTTTAGAATCGAATTAAAATGTTTGTCTAAAAAATCAGTCAATTTTGTCAACAAAACAGCTGACGAGCAAGATTATCGACTATAAACAGTATACAGTAATATATCAGTGAAAAAAAGCATCAAAACTGTGACAGATAATCGAGGTTCTACTGTATTACTAATAGGTACGTATAGTGGCGTAATTGGGCTATGTCGAACCACGAGTCAATCAAAAACAGCCTGCCAAAGTTCAAGAGTAAATTGCGACATATGTAAGTTAGGACACTGCATGAAAAATACTGTGTATACTTGCTGCAAATAAAATTTGCGTAACAAAGTAAAAAGACGTGTTTCTCAACTCAAGGTCGGTTCCCTAATCCCAAGTGCAATCGACTTCATCCCAAAAAAATGGAATAACATCTTTTTAAACTCGTTGCAGCATCAGCAGCAAGGATCAAAAGTGCACTTTTGCATTAATTTCGTACAATTTCACTGAACCATGTCAATATTATGTAGCTAATTAAATATTAAAGGTGAACTGAGAAGCTTTTCTAAGTATATACCCTGGAAATTACACGGAGAACAATCAGTCGCCAGAAAACCACTTTTAAAGAATACTTTTGTGGGCCATTAGCAAAATTAGCCGACCATCAAGCATTTCAAAACCTCACTTCTTCATTTACAACTACAAAAATGCATCGACCAAAATGGCAATTAAATGTAGAAAAACAGATAAATAGATGTCCTAGCTTTAAATCGATGTAAACATTATTGAAAATAAACGTTTCTTTGTGTATTTCTATAAAAATATAATTACTTAAAATTCTGATTACCCTCATGAATACATTTGACTTCTACAATTGAATTCACATATATCACAACAACTAGGAAGGATAGAATATAAAGACTTTATATATAAAAAATCATTTATTGCCTTTTTGTTTACCAATCGGATCAAATCATATATGTGTATATATACATATGAGCAACGGAGTTATTAGTAATCTGTTTTAATGCTATGTAGGTTTTTGAAAGGTCAGATCATGAGTGGGACTGAATTCAGCAAAATATCCCGAAATACTACAACTCTGCAATGTTTTTAACTGTGTATAAATCCATAGGGAATATGCCAATGGATTTCTGAAATGTAAACTGCACGGTAACTTCAAATATGTAACAGTTCATATTTCAATAGAAGTAATAAAGATTTTTCGGCGAAAGTGAAGTCTTTTGTCGCGTTTTGAGGAAGAAAGAGACACTGAGTTGAACAAGTCGCAGCCAGGTAACTGTCTCGTTCTTGACAGATCCCTGCTTTTATTATAAGCTATCAAACCATGTAACCGCTTGCACAATGGGGCTATTAACAACTCAAACAACTCAAGGACAACGGGTTTACATAACGGGTTTCATTGCATCATGACATCTTTCAATGCATTATTATATCTTTATCATTTTTCATGCAATTAGGCATCTGAAATTAAACATTTAAAATTCATAGCTTTTCTTCAATACAAAATCCTCGGCAAATAGAACATAATCTCTTCATGTTTTTTTTAACAGTACAGTACTAGCAGGCTTATTATTGAATGTCCCTAAAGTTTTCACATTCTTTGTAAATTGAATTTTGAAAAAGTTCCTGCAATGCTTTACCATTGAGGAGAATAGGCAGGAAAAAATGCCGACGATATTACATTCATATTACCTGAGTACAAGCAGAAGTTCCGCATTTTGTTGGTACAAAGTAATTTTCTTCAATAAAATCAGAACCAACAGCAGGAATTCCTCCCTAGAAAAAACATACGTCATTATTATCCATCTAATGAATTCCACACATCATTCTCTAAGGCTAGTATGATGTTATACAGGGTGTTGCCGAATTCGTTGGACAAACTTGCACGTTATATTCCCTGCACAACAAGAAGACATAAAGTTGCTATGAACCCTGGTCCGGAAATGCTTAGGTTTTTAAGTAGTACCTACAAAAATGTGACATCCATAATTCATGCTCCCCACATCTTTCCATTGACCAATCGTCATACGTTCCTAATAAAGATGTGGGGGACATGAATTATGGATGTCACATTTTATGTAGGTCCTACTTAAAAACCTAAGCATTTCCGGACCAGGGTTCATAGGAACTTTACGTCTTCTTTTTGTGCATGGAATATACCCTGTCAGTTTGTCCAACGAATTCGGCAACATCCTGTATACAGGGTGTCATTTTTTGTGACGCACCAATTAGTGATTGAGATGTGCAGTTTCAGCTTTTCCTGCAAAGCACTACTGCGTTTTCAGTACGTTTGTATTTGTAATCAAAATGATATGTATTTCGCCAAATTGGATTTCATAATGTGTATTCTTGTATTCGTGCTAACATATTTTCATAATTTTTATTGGAAATACATACCTTGTAAAGTTAGTTTCTAATTTTGGCTGGTTGGAGGACATTTTTACGCGGTTACTTTGTTTTTCTATTCAGATACCTAGCTGGTACTGCACGCGCAAATGAAAAAAATTACCGTTTGAAATAAAAATAAGAAAACTACTCTTCGTTTTTTACCGCTAATTTAATAATGGGCTGCGAGTAGCCTTCTTATTGCAAAACAAAATGGGAGATACTGCATTCTTCATTAAACAAAATGAAAATAAATTTCTTCACCCAAAAAGGAAAACTATTTTTATGATATTTCGTTTTCAAAGTGAGCGCAATTTTCCCCAAACAGCGGTGCAGTCGGATTTCAAAGGATGCCCGTACATTTGTAATAGGCTTATAAGGTGTAATTCGGCGACATTCGTCAATTTTCGGTCTCATAATTCTTCAATTGCCCAAAATCATTTTGTTTGCCAATAGAAGTGAAAGCGCAGTGGTGCCTTGCTGGGAAAACAGAAAATTGTGCACACCTCTATCTCCATTAGAGCGTCATAAAAAAGACACCTTGTAGATATATAAATAATATAAGTTTGTTTTTATTATTATGGTACTGATGAATGTCAGTGTCACTTCAAAATATTACATGAAAGTTCACCTTTAGATCGATAATGCATAGGATATTTTAAATATTGCCTAAATACTGTATATTACTTTGCAATGCCATACTTTTTCCATTGGCATTTGTTTTGCAAATAGAACAACAAAGTATCGCTGGGTTTGGGGAAAATTTATACAGTATGTCCTACGGAAAATGCATGGTTTTGAAATATGTAATGTCATTAATTTTTAACAGCCTGGATCAATCAAATGGCGGAAATATTCTTATATTTTATAGAATATTCCCATTGCTATTGGGTGAAATTGAATGGAGATTATTTTTTTTTATTTCTCCGAAAATCTGCTTTGAAATATTTTGTTACTCTTTCGGGTTTTATTTTGCTAGGTTACAAGGGCGTTACTTTTAGAACGCAAGTAGAACTCCAATTATCCGGATTACCTGGGACCGGAACTAATTGAAAATATGTAATTTCTTATTTAAAAAAAAAAAACGTAAAATAATTGTGCAGAATACAGTAAAGGTGCACTGTAGTATTAGCTTTAATGACAAAAATGACAAAAATAAAAATATACAATTGGAAATTATTGTTTTTAAAGCTATCCGGACAATTGGCGATCCAGACAGTTGGAGTTAGGATAATTAGAGTTCTACTGCACTTTTCAAAAATTTTGATCCATCATTAACTATATTGGAACCACCAAAAATTACGTAATGATAGGACCCTTGACTTCACAACCAAACAAACTATCTTATCGGCTGACAATGTAGATTACAACAGCAAAACAATGCAATTTCTCAGTAAAATTATTCAAAGTTCTACAGCTGATACATAATTAGAGTAAAGTCGCCTAATTTGATGATATTTCTTTTGGCCCCCACCTGTGCTTCAACGGGTTGTCCTAGAAGGTTCAAATAAATTTTTGTAGATGGCAGACAAAGTCAGCTTTCAAATGATACCACATATGCGCATATTCCTTGCACATGTTCAGTTTCAATAACAGTTGCAGTGAGAAAAAAGTTGAAAACGCGCCATTTTGAGAGTTGAAGTGCCTGTTCGCTGAAATTTAGCGAGATGAATGAAGGCGAGTGACATTTACGGATTGCAGAACGATCTCTAAAGTTTAAATTCGCCAAAATTCATCTAATGTATTTTTATTTGTTATACATACAAGTAGTTCTGCAGATGTTATAGGCATAGCAAAATGACTATCTTCCTTATAGATTGGAGATCGTGGAAACTATGAACTGTTTAAATCAAATCAGAAGATATGCTCCTTTGTGCATAAATTAAAACACAAACGTGTTATTTTATTACGCAAACTAGTTTCTGCTTGGACAAGCTTTCTTCAGGGCCAATATTTCCAAAAGCCTAATCAAAAACAAATAACCGATTACAACTTAACGTAAATCTGATTAGGCTTTTGGAATTATTGGCCCCGAAGAAAGCTTGTCCAAGCAGAAACTAGTTGGCGTAATAAAATAACACGTTTGTGTTTTAATTTATGAGCAAAGGAGCATTTCTTCTGATTTGATTCCTTATAGATTTTTGGTCACAGCCATAAGTTTGTCTGGACCTTTTATTGTTTAAAATACATTCTGCCATCACCAAATTTGGTTTTTATAAATGCCAATTTATACTAGCACCAACTAAAGAAGGAACACGGGCGTGGCTAAATTTCAGCCAATGGCGGTCTGTCTGTGTAGATTACTTTCTCCTGGCCAAAAAGTAAACGTAGCAGGACATTTCAAAATGGCGGCTCATACTCATCTTCGTACCAGGAAGAAGTTAGCGAAAAATTATGCTATGCTTCAATTGGTTAATTTATAAAAAAGATGGCGGGATAAACGAAATATTCTCCGCCCAGTGTTCCTTCTCTCGTTGGTGATATTATAGTAATTTTGATAAATCTTATCAATTTGCTGCCTATTTTTGCAGTGTTTATATTAGTTTTGTAACTAAATGGAGGAATTGAACTTAAACTGATTTGCATGAGTATAACATCATTACCATACATTATGGTGATGTATCACCAAAATAGTTGCACCCCATTCACCAAATTAGGCAACTTTGTATTGCTTCATATTTTCACTTCTTTTATTAAAACTATTATGTATCTCTATTAACATATCAATTGTGTCTATATATAGTAGTAGAAATTAAACATTATAACCAATGCATATACACTTGTCAGCCAAAAATGGAATTCCTTCATTTAATTAAATTAATTGTGCAATAGTTCGGCAAAGTTGGGAAAACAGTTGTCATAATAGGCGACTTAACTAGAATACAGAAATTGAGTTTGAAGGGAAATAAGGAAATGAGGAAATGAGACATACTGAGACCACATGGGGAAAGTGAATGATGGTGAAAGGCTTATTACCGAGTTGTAGCAACGTGCTTCGCATAATGCCATTACGGCCACATTAACCCATTTGTCATCGAAACCAGTAATAATAGCACTCGCAGGATGGACAAAATTGAAGAGAAGTTCCAGTAATAAGACGGATAGCCGGCAACTCGCGCCAAACATGGCTGATGGAACTCAGACAACTGACTCCGGTTACAATCATGCATCGAATGTTTCGAAATACACCGCGAATGAAATCGTGATGAAATCAAGGGCTCCAATGACGTCATCATCCAACTCTAGACACGTCATAACGCTTACCGCCAATCAGCGCATATTACGTCACTTGTTTCGGATTGCATACCTTCCCCCAAAGCCTTATTAAAGCCTTTTTATTGTTGAAATATCTTGCAAATTTATTCAATAACTCCACTCTTGAGTTTACCGACGAAATGCGAGTTATTAACAAAAAGGATCTCTTTGCAGTTATTTGCATATAAAATCAGCGGGGCTTTAACTTGTTTTACCAGAAAAAGATGGAACGTGCACATACACTTATGACCTAGGGAGATATGTGATAAGGAAATATTAACATGGTAAATTAATCCTCACATTAATTTGACAATATTTTTTAATCACTGCTGGAAGAGGTTTGGCTAAATATCCCTTTTTTACTCGTACTGAATTTGGCCAAAGACTAGTTATAAATTCTTGAAACGCATCAACCTTTTGAGGTGTTTTTCGACAGTACTGTATGAAATATCAGCGCTAAAAAACCAATGAAGCGTTCAACAATGACGTCATAAAAAATTGCCCTCGAAAGACCGACCTACCTCCCCCCCTCATCATTTGTCATTTTTTGCTTACCCACCTACCTACCTCCCTGATATTTCGTCATTTATTTTTAAATAAAACTCCAAAGCTAAAATCAAATAACTGGAAAGAAACCAATTGTTCATACTGGTCTTATTTATTAAAAACTCAATTGAAACTATAAACACCAGCTGAAAGAACAATTTAATCAAGCAATCATGAAAATGTAATTTTATCTGCAGGTTAATAAATGATGGACACCAAATTTTTTCCCCTTGTTCTTATTTAATTCCATGTTAAATATTATGACGTCACCTACTGACAAACCACCTACTCACTTCCATCATTTTTTGTCACTTTCAGCTGACCGACCGACCTACCTACATCAAAAATCGAG